>JASEVX010000003.1:140105761-140277138 GCA_031761405.1 Serripes groenlandicus
AACGTTTACATCTGTCTATTTCCAGTTTTCGAACTTGATCGAGGAGCACAATCTGACGCATTATTTAGACCGTGAGGACATCACAGTGTTCGTACCCATGACCACGTCCTATAACCAGTTCAACGAGGACGCTACCAAGTTCGGATATTCTCTCGGGGACGCGGAGACAATGAGAGAGTTTTTATTGTACCATATCGGTAAGTATGAATTAACCCTTTCCCACATTCAACACATCTGTAGCTGACGATTTCAATTGATTGATTGGGGTTTTACGCCGTTTTCAACAAATGTTTAGTCATATCACGGCGGCCCCGATCACCTACGCATGTGTTTCCTGGCTTCCGCACACTAGTAATCCACATAACAAACTTCCCTATCAACTGGTTGCTTTCCACACATACTCTTTGCCCATTGGTGGAGACGAGTGACACTTGTTGCATTGATTTTTATCAATTGTCATAAATAATGTTGATTGAGCTGGGCTTCGAACTCATAACCCCTGCATTGACAGTAGCTACCGAGGCTCGGCAGACGACTTTAAACATATCCGGCGAGAATCGTTTTAAATCTACATGCATATATATATATAAGTTAAATTATTTGCAGTCATTAGGAAAGGTTATACAACTATAACTCTTTCCCACATACAACATATCTTTAGCAGACTTCATTGTAGGCATACACACAAATATATGGACAAATTAATTTAATGGAAGCATAACAAATATTGAATATAGTTGAAAACATTGTGACAAAATGAAAACATTATGAGCAACTTCCCATTTTGCCACGATGTTTTCAAAAGTAGTTTGCTGCAGAGGCGTTAGAAAGGGTCTGTATGTAGGAGATGTTAAAAATATCTCATGAAAAATAATTATTATCATTGGGAATATCCATTTACCTCATACAATATCCATTTACCATTTATCACAGTAACACATATCATGGAAACATATATATCACCAGTAAGATATTTCAAATGATCAATTCCTGTCTTTCCCGCAATGTTTTCAAGTCTGTTTTAAAAGTTAATTTTCCAATTTTCCAAGGTCACTATAATACTTTCATTATATAATTTATGTCGTTTCCATGGCAGGGAATGTATTGCTGATAGACAATTACATGCCATATGTTCATCATTGTTTGTCCTCAAGTTGTTTAATGTATTTTTTATAATATTTTAATATTTCAAATGGTAAGATTTTGTACACAGGTACATATGTACCAGTATGGTAACATTTATAAAAAAATACGATACTGGTACCTGTGTTTTTGTATGCATAGTTCCAAAAAGGCTGGTTTGGCCCATTGGAGTTCATCTTAACTAAAATGTGTAATATTGGGATGACGTAAACAATTACATACTGCATCATATCTACATACACCTTCGAAATCTTAGGTCATCTGGTAAAAATTATAGTATGTATACTAATCTTTCGAAATATACTTAAACTCGTTTTAGTATATTAAAATAAGTTTCAAGTTTCAAATTTATTTTATCAATCAGCAATAATTTTTTGACTTTGGCCATTTACAAGACAATTATATGGCAAAGACAGATATAAGACATTTATATATAAAGTTACATTAAAATACGAACAATTCAACGTTAACATACATTTAAGAAACAGCAATATCATCAAAGGTAATTATTTCTTATTGACATAGCTTCCTTGGAATATTTAGCAAGCCAGTGACCTTTAAACTTTACACCTCAGAAATCGATTCCAATGAATACATTGCCGTTTCTACGATCGGAATGAAAATAAAAAAAATTGCCGTGAAAGGCAATTCCTGTTAAAATAGATTGTTCATTGTATTAAGTTGTCAGCCATTGTTCGCCGGAACCCTTGCGCGTGAGATATTTCAAATGAATATATTCTAAAGAAAGATATCAAAATAGCATTGAAAGATGGAATCGTAATTCATTAAAAATGCTTACAAAGTGTTAATAAGTAGTGCAATATATGACTGCACTATATATATGTGTGACCGAAAAACAAACCTCTTTTGCAAAAATACATTTTCAGAAGTCGGCGTTTTATGATGTCAGAATATGTTCAATGGGTAAAAGGTTTAAAATAGATTGTTCATTGTGTAATGTTGTCAACTATTGTCCTTCCTACCGATCTCGTGCTGTGCACGTGATGGCAAGAACGAGAAATGCTTTTAGAATAAGCCTATTTTGGATGTTTACAACAATTGGGCCTATTCGCAGTACATTGTCATACGCGGAGTAATTAGGGCAATTAGTCCCGTGTCAAACCAACATTAGAGAAAGGGCAATACAGCGTGCACAGGAACATTTATCTCAATACGTACCCAGCCATATACGAATTGAAACGAAATTTACGAACGATGAAGACTGGCTGTCTGATCTTAGTATTTAATTTGGCTTTTCATTTATAAATCTTCAGTAACACGACTCCTTCGGTGTGCACGATTTTGCAAACATCACCGGTATACAGATGAATTGCCGCTATTTTCTTTAAGATAAGAACTTACGCAATTATAACAAGTCTTCATTAATTCAGATTGTTTGGTCATGAAGACACACACGCATAGTCGTGTTGTCTGATTCTGGTATTTAACCAAACTAGTCACCAGTATGGAATACCCAGCTAAAACCATGAACACCGGATTAATCCCTTATCACAATGCACATGTATCCATGTATCTGCAGCCTAATTCTGAATTACATGTCAATATCAGAAAAAGGAAGAATTTAATGCTGTATTTTCTAAAATATCTTCATCCTTTCAAGAACTTTGTTTGTATTTAAGTCAGTGTCAACTATGTTGAAGAATCTTTTATAGTTTACTGGTATGTTTTTTAAACCTTTCCAAATCGAAATCATTAATTGAATGGGGGTGTGATATCGTAAAAAAATATTAATCCTTTCCCTCATGCGACAATTCTGTAGCAGACGACTTTGAAAATATTTTGACAAAAAAAAAGAAAATCTCTATAATTGAATGGATAACCTATGACGAAAAGGGGAAAACATTGTGGCAAAAGGAGAAATTGCTCGTCTTCTTTTGTCACTATGTTTTCAAAAAGCCGTCTGCTGCAGAAGGCGTCATAAAGCGTATATATGGGGGAAAGGGTTAAGGGCTATTGTTTAGGAGTAGAACACTGACCTTTCTCATGTCAAGCATGTTCGCAGTTAGCCTCCTTTCCATCATATTAAAAAAGTATGTTGCAAATTCGTTAAAAGAGGGCGTCTGTACATTATTATCTTTTACAAATATTGCCATTTTAATTTTCTCACATCTTGTATTCACGGAATACAATTTTGTTGTTACGCGAAGAAGACAGTTTTATAACGAATATTAACATTATGGATTTTATGGTCTTCAATTAACCGATGGGGGTCAACATTGATACACTTCTATTTGCCGATAAAATGAAACCGGCGTTAGAATTGCAAGAACTATTTATGTATACAATGCAATAATGGTAACTGTGAGAAAGCCTAGAATGATATATTAAACATCATAGATTGTTAATTATTAACGACATAGCTAGACGTTTGACCATCCAATTAGACAGAAGCATAACTGACTGGTTAAACGGTTGTTATTTCTTAGAGAATTAAACCCTCTGAGTGGTCTTTACAGAACTATTAGAATGCAGATCAGTCAATGCATCCAAGCCATCTAGTCTGGCTAATTACTGTTCGCTGCACAGTAGGTTAGAAGGTTTCCATGAGTTTCTGACAAACAGTTTACACGTTCAAGGTTTAGCATGCATATCCGCACATTGTTCATACATGTTAAAAACTGCAGTTGTAACACAACACCAACGCTTGGATTTCCTACCGCATGGCCTATAGCATTGTCCCATGTAGTTCTAGAACTCTACAAGAACAATTGGTGCAAACTCATTACATGTCTGCTGTTGAATGTCTTGCCATTTAAATCGTTCTTAAACTCTCCATGATTCCATATTTCTGATCAGTTTCTTTGAACAGATTCCAGGGGCAAAATCAATGTCTAGATAGTTGGAAATGTTATTGCGCGGTGCGATCACACACCGTGCTATATGTGGTTACTTTAAAGTTTTGACCATAGTTGACGAATGAAAGAGATTTTTATTATCGACGCCGCGTGGAAGCGCGGCGTCAGTATGGGATAGGTTTTAATTTTGTACCATGGGGTGACGTAATCGAAAAGGGAGAAACCAATGTTATTATTGTTAAAAAAAACTTCTGTTGATTGTTTGAAAAAATACAACCTTTATGAATCAATAAATTGTATAAAGTGATTTAAGACACAAAAAGATACAAAATACTGAAAATAGGCATGTCTTCTACGGTTATTACAAAATTTTAGACACATCTAATGGGTATTTAATAACTTTCCCCTAACTTTCTAGGCTACGTTCTTTTTATAGTTTGGTTTACGACCCGATTCATCAAAGCTCAACAAAAAGTTTCAGGCGATGTTTTTGCGGAATCCAATTTTGTTGTTACGCGAAGAAGACAGTTTTATAACGAATATTAAAATTATGGATGTTATGGTCTTCAATTAACCGATGGGTCAACATTGATACACTTCTATTTGCCGATAAAATGAAACCGGCGTTAGAATTGCAAGAACTATTTATGTATAAAATGCAATAATGGTAACTGTAAAATAGCCTAGAATGATATATTAAACATCATCGATTGTTTGTTATTAACGACATAACTAGACGTTTGACCATACAATTAGTCAAAAGTATAATTGGCTGGCTAAACGGTTGTTGTTTTTTAGAGAATTAAACCCTCTGAGTGGTCTTTACAGAACTATTAGAATGCAGATCAGTCAATGCATCCACGCAATCTACTCTGGCTAATTACTGTTCGCTGCACAGTAGGTTAGAAGGTTCCCATGAGTTTCTGACAAACAGTTTACACGTTCAATGTCTTGCACAGGTTATTTAAATGTACTGTACTGCATCTGCTTCCTTTAAGTCATGCTTCAAAATCATGCGCGGCGTCTTTGATGCTTTGCATCAAAATTCTTCTTGTAGTTTATCTAAAATGGTATTTATATTTCCAATAGTTTAAGTATTTGTTCATTTAATTCTCGTAATTGCAATGATATTATTGCACCTACTGGTCCTTAATTTTATTTAATTTCCGGTTAATGGCATTCGGAACATCTCAACAGTCTACGTCTAAGATGTAGGTTAACGAAATTGGCCGAGGTATGCCGCATGCACAATATGTATCTTTCCGATCTATTTATAAATATGTTAAAGGCGTATGCTACAGTTTTTTCACAAAAAATTTCCTAACGATAGAATTTCTTTATTCTTTGTATTTTATTAGTACATACAATAACTGGTTGAAATAAGATAAAATATATATTTGTAATTGATCTAAAAAAAAATTATTGGCCTATCAATGACATGACCAATTTCATCAAAGGCACAAATATAGGCATTTTGGCCGAAAACCTAAAACACGCAAACAATTTAAAATGAAAACTTCAAATCATATTAAATTCCATACATAAATTTATATATAGAATGTAAATCAATATGAAAAAGGAATTTTTGAGAAAAAAAGGAAAAAGAATATTTTAAGCGGGTTTTCAAGGTAGAAATGGTGTCACATTTTACCCCCGAAAAAGTTAAAATCATAGAAATTTTCAATTCTACATAATAGAATTTTCTGTAATTATCCATAAACACTAAACATCGTTCACTTTAATAAAAAATGCCCCAACAAATATAGATCACCGTACTCCTTTTAGAGTAAAGGGACTTTTTCCTTGCTTTTTCTTGCGTTTTCTTAGAAATACAGCAGTTTTTCTTAAAAAACAGGCCGTGCTTCAAGGAGAAAGTCGATTTACCAGAAAAGGAGTACGGTGACCTACCTTTTTTTTTGCATTTTTTATTAAAGTTAACCATGTTCAGTGTTTATGGATAATTACAGAAAATTCTATTATGTAGAATGGAAAATTTTTTGAAAAATTGTATGATTTTAACTTTTTCAGGGGTAAAATGTGACACCATTTCGACCTTGAAAAACAGCTTAATATATTTTCTTTCATATTTTTCTCACAAATTCTCTTTTCATATTGATTTAAATTCTATATATAAAGTTATATATGAACTTTAATATGATTTGTAGTTTTCATTTTAATTTTTTTTTGTGTTTTAGGTTTTTGGCAAAAATGCCTATATTTGTGCCTTTGATGAAATTGGTCATGTCATTGAAAGGTCAATATATTTTTTTTCAATCGATAACATATTTTTTCTTCTTCTTATTTCAACTAGTAATTGTATTTACTTACACAAAACAAAGAATAAAGAAATTCTATGATTGGGATTTTTTTTGATAAATAACTGTAGCATACGCCTTTAATCGTGTAGTGTGTATTGTTACATTCTATAAATAGATAAAGTCTTTATAGGGTGCGGCTGAATTGGTTTTGAAAAATGATAATGCTATTTTCGACCTTGGACTTTTTAGCCCCTGGTCATAGTTGTAAAACCATCTTTTCGGAGTTAGCAGCCTTCCTATAACGCATTTTAGGGTGAGACTGCTCCAGAAAAATAGTTCATCAATGATCATGGATTCAATAAAACTGCATTTAAAAGGTTAAGATCACCAAAAAAAGATCATTATAATGTAAACAAAGAAGTCGCGTGACAAATGCAGTGGCAGATTTACCGTGGGGGCAGTCCCCCCCCCCCCCGACGATTTTTCTTTTTCTATATTACCGATGCAATTTATTTATTTAATTATTTTATATATAAACGTTAGAACACTAATACGCTGATTAATCTCAAGTCCGTTTCCAGTCCTGGTCATGTCACCAGTACTGAAACAGCAGGCGTTTCAGGAAGCTGCAGCTATTGCTGAACCCGTCAGCATAGTACCTACTATACCGGTGTATGTAGCCGACAGACACTACGTAACAACAACCCCGATGATACTACGGGGGAATATTATAAGCCTGCTATAACTATCCCATTTTTGGAGCATGTGCTCCAAGAATACCTCACTTCAGCAGCGGGCTACTACGACATTCTTACTGCTCCCGCCAGTTGATATAGCACTTAATGACGAGTCGGTACACTTTATCTGGGAGGACCTGCCGTCCGACGATATACTCCAGGTATAAATCGAGAGCTTGAGGAATACATGGGGTGGTGTATCCCCCTTATCTTACCGACCAGTCAACCATTGACGACTTGATTTAGGAATGTGACGTGAATGACCACACAATTCGTTGGATAGCAATCACATTTTTTGTGACAAGTTGCGAGTTCGAAGAAAGAATTTTAACTATTGGCCTCTAGACATCCGACTGAAGATCATCAATGGCGAAGAAAATGCTTACAGGAATGTGCCTTATGTCTGGATATCAGCCTTTATGTTTTCAAAAGCCTTCTGCTGCAGATTTATATTGTTTTCAAAAGCTTATTAATGGATTAAAAATGTAGCCTACCTAGTATCACTTAAACCCCAGTCACAATTACCTTGCGATAGGTTTACAAGTAGTTTGCGGCGGATATCTAGGCATTTTTGGTCGGAACCCTTTGGGACTTCTCGCGGGCATCGAGTTACTTTTAACTCGGACTTAGAACCTCAAAACCTGGAGGCTGCATTTTTAACTTGAGCATGTTACAACTGTATCAGAATGTTTGTCTTAATGATATGTAGGCCAAGTTCGAATATTGGTCATGTCTTTTCAAAAACTAGGTCACTAGACCACATTGAAAGAAAATTTCGTTAACACTGTACAAGCCGCATTTTCTGCTTCATTAGTTTAAAATTATGTCAGACTGTAGATCTTAATGAGATCTAGGCCAAGTTCAAATGTGGGTCATGCCGGGTCAAAATTAGGTCACTAAGCCAAATTGAAGGACAATCTTGTTAACACTCTAGAGGCCGCATGTTTTGCTTCAGCAGCTTGAAACTTTGTCAGAATGTTTGTATTGATATTAAATATCAAGTCCATTTCCGAATATGGGCCATATCAGGTAAAATAAAATTAGGTTACTAGGCCAAATGAAGGAAAATATTGATAACACTCTGGAGGTTGCGTTTTGAATCTTTGTCTGAATAATTGTCTTGATGAGTTTTGCATTGATCATTCACTTTCTCCCAGTCTAGTACATGGTTTAGAGAATTTTTTCTTCTTGATGGAGGTTGATTTAAAATTTCTCAATATAATAATGCAGAAACTTCAAAATATTCTGCCTAAATCTGCTGTCAAACTTTCCTTTGATTCCTCATGTCTTAAATGTGTATACTTGTGAGCTCTTGCACTCAGGTGAGCGATATAGTGCTAACAAGGTCCTCCTGTTTGCAAATTGGCAGTTGCATAATATTTACCATTTTTGATATGATCTTTTAACATCTTAGCAATCAAAACATAAACATAAGCTGCTATTGCTATTTCCATTCACATTTTCCCAGCTTCTCCAACCTTCCTGCAGCCCCCGGGCCGTTAGCACTTTCAGTGATTTGATTAATCAACGTGTTGAGGAGTTTTAAATGTTATTTTATGTTTAATTTGTGTAATGTTACGATACATACTAATTTAACCCCCTTTCACACATGTAGACGCTCCTGCAGCAGACGAGTGTTACAAACATTGAGGACAAAGAAGAAATGGCTCTTGATTAACCATTTCTCCATGTTTCACAATGTTTTGAAGTTTATTATAAAAATACACTTTCTGTACATAGACACTGTCCATTATGTGTTAACGTGCTACATGTTATCGGAATGCTCGGGGTGATCTATTCTAATTAAATATCCCTGTCTGTCCGTTTCTTTCTGAAGAACATTCACAACTTCGTATAAAATAGTAATGTATTTTATGATTTTGGTTACTTGGCTGCCGATTTACTTAAATGCCTCGAATGTGTTTAATAGCTCATCAACTTCAATAATTTAAGTACTACATGTACTAAATGTATTAATTAACTCGACAACAGACGATTTTGGAAACACGCAAATAGATATATTTTGAAATTTATATAAATGATAGTATAATAATCAAATAGAGTTGAAACCGTTGCAGCAAACTTGAGAAGAATTTGCCCATTATGAGACATTTCTCCTTTTGCCACAATGTTTTAAAAAGACGTGTAGGTTTCTCTACACCAAAAAATATCCTTCTTTGTTTCCATGTAAATCGACCAGTTTCAGTCCACAATTGTCACACTTCCTAAGCGTTTCTCATATAGAACAAACACCATATACCATTGAAAAGAGTTACCTCCTAGCTTTAAAACAATCCAACGAAGATGGGTATGGGGGGGTCATGCATTATGCAAGATAGAACTCACAGGCGAAATAGGTTCCCGTCATTTTGGACCAAACCGGAATAGTATTGTATTGTATTGTATTGTATTGTATACACTCATTTCAATGCAAAAAATTGATCAGCCTGGCCCGCGGATGTATTTAGCGTAATTTGACGTCTACTACATATGTGTCAATATGCGCTCGTATATCGAATAAGCGAGTCGAATATATTTCGTCCAAAGATTGTTTCGCTCCAACGCGCAACCTTTTTTTGCAGCATTTTGCCGCAACTTTTGTTCTTGTTTGATACAGAGTTTTAAAAGATGACATTACTCATATAAATAATCCGTCTCGCGAGAAAATAAACAATGTAGACTCTGTAAAGTACCGACCGGGATCAGCCTAAGCATGCCCCGCTTACTAACCTGTAAAGACACTTTTCGCCTCCTGTGTATTTTCTGTTTCAGGAATCATTACTCTATACCTCTATCCCCCTAAGACGGAATGTGTCGGTCCGGATCAGTCTGCGCGGACTGCGCAGGCTGATCTGGATCAATACATTACGCAGAGGCCATAATGATGGTTTTCTCGCGGGACCACTCAAATCATGTCTGCTTTTAACCCTTTAGGCAATTTCTCCTTTTGCTATGATGCTTTTAACTCTATTTATTTTTAATCAATAAACTCTCATTAATTGAGATTTTTCACGTTTTTGACAAAATATTTTCAAATTCGTCTGCCTCAGTGTTGCTGTATGTTGGAAATGGTAAAACAATTGTTCCAAAAATCGTCTCTATCTGACCGGCGTTGAAGGAAAAAAAACCATCATATCATTTACGGCAAGTGTTTATCCAGTTAAATCGCACAGACTGATCCGGGCCGACACATTCCGTCTCAGGGGGAAAGAGGTATAGAGTAAATATTCCTGACACAGAAAATCAACAGTTGGCGAAACGTGTCTATCCGGGTAGGCCTGCGCGGCTTGTTTAGACTGATCCGGGTCGATGCTTTACGCAGAGTCCACAATGTTGGTTTTCTCGCGGGACGGCTCATATGTGATAGATAACTTGTTTGCCTAGGACGATCTATATCCGCAATAGTCATACATATATACGGTAAGGTTGGAATCTGTAAAACTATCAAACATGATAGTAATTGCTGTCCCACCTTGGTGCACAGGACTGTAGGGTTAATATTACGACTGACTTGCTGTTGTCAGGATAAATGAACCAGCTGGTAACTGGTACTGGTAACTGGTACTGGTAACTGGTACTGGTAACTGGTACTGGTAACTGGTACTGGTAACTGGTACTGGTAACTGGTACTGGTAACTGGTACTGGTAACTGGTACTGGTAACTGGTACTGGTAACTGGTACTGGTAACTGGTACTGGTAACTTACCCAGGAAACGGCGTGTTATAACTGGGGGAAAAAATGAAAGTGTTTAAAGCGGCGTTAAGTACCGTTAACACCTCTGTCTAATTGTCCATTTACTTTAAACAGGGGAAGGTGCGATGAAGGTATCGGACATTGTTCAACATTCCTTCATTCGAACTTTCCATCCAGAAGGAAAACTTCTCTACTATAACGTATTTCCGTACGGAGACACACAGGTAAGAGCTTTTAACTTTTTGAAAAACTAAAAGTGGCGGTATCCGAAAAAAAGTTTTATGACAAAACATTTGAAGTAATTGGAGACCATCTACAAAATGTGTTCAATTTATTTTGAAAGGCCAAAGGATGCAATTTGAATTATTCCAAAACGGCGCGAGTACTGGTTATGTCTCCGGAAAGTTTACACTAACATGCATTTTTAAGATCGTATATCGCCAGAAGTGACTGAACTATATATCCCTGCTTTCAGGTATATACAGTGATTGGATCACAACTCAATCATTCCACTTTATTTCTATTTCCCTGTGTTCAGGTATATACAGTTAATGGTGCCTGGATCGCAACTCACGATATAATCATTCCACTTTATTTCTATTTCTCTGTTTCCAGGTATATACAGTGAATGGTGCCTGGATCACAACTCCCGATATAATCGGGAGTAATGGTGTGGTACATATAATAGATAGGTTTATAACGCCCATACAGTCCGACAAACCCGTGGCAATTTATATGGAAAACCCGGATGCTCCCAATCTTGGATTTAGGTAGGAGAATACTCTGTTTATAACGAAGCCTGTTTGATACGTTATTGTACATCACAATGTCTCGTGTTCATGTATTAGTATGTGTCTCGTGTTCATGTATTAGTATGTGTCCCGGTTACTCATTCATCACAATGTCTCGTGTTCATGTATTAGTATGTGTCCCGGTTACTCATTCATCACAATGTCTCGTGTTCATGTATTAGTATGTGTCCCGGTTACTCATTCATCACAATGTCTCGTGTTCATGTATTAGTATGTGTCCCGGTTACTCATTCATCACAATGTCTCGTGTTCATGTATTAGTATGTGTCCCGGTTACTCATTCATCACAATGTCTCGTGTTCATGTATTAGTATGTGTCCCGGTTACTCATTCATCACAATGTCTCGTGTTCATGTATTAGTATGTGTCCCGGTTACTCATTCATCACAATGTCTCGTGTTCATGTATTAGTATGTGTCCCGGTTACTGATTCATCACAATGTCTCGTGTTCATGTATTAGTATGTGTCCCGGTTACTGATTCATCACAATGTCTCGTGTTCATGTATTAGTATGTGTCCCGGTTACTCATTCATCACAATGTCTCGTGTTCATGTATTAGTTTGTGTCCCGGTTACTGATTCATCACAATGTCTCGTGTTCATGTATTAGTATGTGTCCCGGTTACTCATTCATAACAATGTCTCGTGTTCATGTATTAGTATGTGTCCCGGTTACTCATTCATCACAATGTCTCGTGTTCATGTATTAGTATGTGTCCCGGTTACTCATTCTTCACAATGTCTCGTGTTCATGTATTAGTATGTGTTCCGGTTACTGATTCATCACAATGTCTCGTGTTCATGTATTAGTATGTGTCCCGGTTACTGATTCATTACAATGTCTCGTGTTCATGTATTAGTATGTGTCCCGGTTACTCATTCATCACAATGTCTCGTGTTCATGTATTAGTTTGTGTCCCAGTTACTGATTCATCACAATGTCTCGTATTCATGTATTAGTATGTTACCCGGTTACTCATTCATCACAATGTATCATGTTCATGTATTAGTATGTGTCCCGGTTACTCATTCATCACAATGTCTCGTGTTCATGTATTAGTATGTGTCCCGGTTACTCATTCATCACATGACACGGTGATGTGGTGGTTAGAAACGATCAAATTAGGATAATACAACGGACGCAATCATCGAAGACCAAGTTTACACTAAATATATATACTGGTCTACATTATTACCAAATGTTTTTCCAACGTGGATTATAGAGTTATAGAGTTACTAACTTTGCTTCATACAATTATTTCTTCAAGCTGATATATATTATAGGATGTAATAAAAAATCATGCACGAACACATTTTGAATACGTTTCTAATACTAAGACATGAACGTTGTTAAGGATATTTTTGCACAGGAATCTTGTACGGAAAGGTTATTATCATGTTGTTTTTTAAATGTGTATATGAACTTACCATACCTACAACATTCACAATCGCATTACTTACTAAATCTGACGAATATCATCGGTTATATCTCTGATTAGGTCATTTCCGTAAAGCCTGGTGTGTATTCAGATTTACTTAATAGAGTATTCACTTAATAGAGTATTTACTTAATAGACTTAATAGAGTATTTACTTAATAGACTTAATAGAGTATTTACTTAATAGAGTATTTACTTAATAGAGAGTATTTACTTAATAGAGTATTTACTTAATAGAGTATTTACTTAAAAGAGTATTTACTTACATATAGATTAGGCGTAATGTGGTTGTTTCTTAGAATTGACGGTTTCAATACCCTTAGGCTAGAAACTAATAGATACCTTCATAAACCTAGATGAGCTTCACTTTAAAGTATTCATTTACAACTGCTACCAGGGCTACAGTTAATTCATACGGACAATAAATGGTCTAGAGAAACTGTGCGTATGTACAGTATCTCCAGAGCCTTCATTTCACGTGTAAGAGGTATTCAGTATCGTATGCATTGTGTCTCAATAGCCTTCATTGATCGCACGTGTAAAAGGTATCCATTATCGTATGCATAATGTCTCAATAGCTTTCATTGCCCGTACGTGTAAAAGGTATCCATTATCGTATGCATTGTGTCTCAATAGCTTTCATTGATCGCACGTGTAAAATGTATCCATTATCGTATGCATTGTGTCTCAATAGCCTTCATTGCCCACACGTGTAAAATGTATCAATTATCGTATGCATTGTGTCTCAATAGCCTTCATTGCCCGCACGTGTAAAAGGTATCCATTATCGTATGCATTTTGTCTCAATAGCTTTCATTGATCGCACGTGCAACACAATTCATTTTCTCCTGACGACGTTCCTGACCTCTTTCAGATCGATCACGATGGCGTCCGTCATAGACCCCGGTCTGAAGAACAAGACCTCGTCCAACACTCACCGCTTTACTGTGTTCGCCCCCAACGACTCCTTCATCATGTCGATGCCGGATTACGGACAAAATTTGCTGTTTTCGGATAATCCGCTCCTTAAATCGGTAAATGTTTTCATATTACACTTATCTTATTATATGACGTCTATAGGTTATATATATAGACGTTGATGTAGTCATTCTAATCTGCTCCCAAATCATGTCGATGCCGGATTACAGACAAACTAAACTGTTTTCGGACAAACCGCTGTTCAATTCGGTAAACGTTTTATTCATGTACCAATCAATAGATAAAATATAATTTGATCTAGGGTACATGTATGTATTACTTGACCATTTTAACTTTATCCTCAACTTTGTGTTAACATTTCAATTATTATGACAAATATGCAGTTTTATAGCATTTATAACTGTTTAATATTGAACACACAATGTGTATTTTTGAAAAAAATAATCACACAGTTGGTGATAAACACGCGAACATTATTAACCCTTTTCTTTGGGAGGGTCTCAAATGTTGCCTTATTACAATCGAATTGGTCTGTTGCAGATGTGTTTAACGTGAGAATAAGTTAATTCGATATTCTCCCATCAGTTTGCCAGTGAAGCGTACTGACTTTACTTATAATAGATATTTGCCTTTTTTGCTTGTTACTATTCAAACTTTTTTTTAACCATTTCCCAGATACAGACACGTTTTGGTCCCTCTGCAGCAATTTTCGTTTGAAAAATATATCGTTGAAAATAGAAGGCTTTATAGCTGTTAACCATTTTCCAACAATGTTCAAGTCTGTATAAAATCAAATTCATCCTAATATCCAGATGTTTCACATTCATCCTATGATGTCTCTTAACATACATCATGTATATCTAATGGTTTAAAGTGCTCTGCCAAATACGGCTCAAACACATGATTTAAGATTGCTAGTAAATCATCTGAAGATTTCCAATAAAGGGCCAACTCCTGCACACAGGAGTAACCGTTATAAGGGGAACGTTTTGTAGACGTAGAACAGCTTGTTCTTACGAGAAATCCCACCAATTGTTTTTAAAATGTGTATAACTGTCAACATTTGTTTTATGAAAAACTTTAAGATAATGTTTTTTTAATGATTTTTAACATATAGTGTGTATTGTCAAAGCATTCAAATGTCTAATTTTCAAGAACTATTTATGCGTGTCGCGTTTATTTAAAGTTTATAGCGATTTGTACAATATCACACTGTTTAATAGATTTTTAAACAACACAAAAGAAATTTATCACAATATTCCACAAAACTGTGTGACAGTTTCTTGCAGCGCGGTATGCATTAAATTATTTCAATCTCCTTACATTCATGTATTGGGCTTGTCCAATTTTAAATGAAAATAGTCATAGCTCTTTTTAAATTGCCAATCTATAAAACATTTTACAGTTTTTAACTCCAAATGTATTAATTCGATAGCGATATCAATTTAGAAGAGTTTTAGAATTACATATACAACAGATTATCGAATCCGGCTAAGAAGATGAGTTTGTTTACAATGACTGTTTTTGCACATCTTAATATAATCATTGTTCTACTTGATGGAACCTCTAATGTAAACCTTTAAACAACATGTACGTCCTTTCTTACGTAAACCTTTAAACAACATGTACGTTCTTTTTTATGTAAACCTTTAAACAACATGTACGTCCTTTCTTATGTAAACCTTTAAACAACATGTACGCGACTTCTTATGTAAACCTTTAAATAACGTGTACGTCCTTTCTAATGTAAACCTTTAAAGAACATGTCCGTCCTTTCTTATGTAAACCTTTAAACAACGTGTACGTCCTTTCTTATGTAAACCTTTAAAGAACATGTACGTCCTTTCTTATGTAAACCTTTAAACAACGTGTACGTCCTTTCTTATGTAAAGCTTTAAACAACATGTACGTCCTTTATTATGTAAACCTTTAAACAACGTGTACGTCCTTTCTTATGTAAACCTTTAAACAACATGTCCGTCCTTTCTTATGTAAACATTTAAACAACATGTACGTTACTCCCTAATGTTAACCATTAAACAACATGTACGTCTTTTCTTATGTAAACCTTTAAACAACATGTACGTCCTTTCTTATGTAAACCTTTAAACAACATGTCCGTCCTTTCTTATGTAAACATTTAAACAACATGTACGTTACTCCCTAATGTTAACCATTAAACAACATGTACGTCTTTTCTTATGTAAACCTTTAAACAACATGTACGTCCTTTCTTATGTAAACCTTTAAACAACATGTACGCGATTTCTTATGTTAACCTTTACGTAACTCCCTAATGTAAATCTTTAAACAACATGTACCTATTCGGTTATGTAAATCTTTAAACAACATGTATGTATTTGGTTATGTAAATCTTTAAAAAACATGTACCTATTCGGTTATGTAAATCTTTAAACAACAAGTACGTTACTCCCTAATGTAAATCTTTAAACAACATGTACCTATTCGGTTATGTAAACCTACAAACAACATGTACCTATTCGGTTATGTAAATCTTTAAACAACATGTACCTATTCAGTTATGTAAACCTAAAAACAACATGTACCTATTCGGTTATGTAAATCTTCAAACAACATGTACCTATTCGGTTATGTAAACCTTCAAACAACATGTACCTATTCGGTTATGTAAACCTTCAAACAACATGTACCTATTCGGTTATGTAAACCTACAAACAACATGTACCTATTCGGTTATGTAAATCTTCAAACAACATGTACCTATTCGGTTATGTAAACCTTCAAACAACATGTACCTATTCGGTTATGTAAACCTACAAACAACATGTACCTATTCGGTTATGTAAACCTACAAACAACATGTACCTATTCGGTTATGTAAACCTTCAAACAACATGTACCTATTCGGTTATGTAAACCTTCAAACAACATGTACCTATTCGGTTATGTAAACCTTCAAACAACATGTATCTATTCGGTTATGTAAATCTTTAAACAACATGTACCTATTCGGTTATGTAAACCTACAAACAACATGTACCTATTCGGTTATGTAAATCTTTAAACAACATGTACCTATTCGGTTATGTAAACCTTTAAACAACATGTACCTATTCGGTTATCTAAATCTTTAAACAACATGTACCTATTCGGTTATGTAAACCTTCAAACAACATGTACCTATTCGGTTATGTAAACCTACAAACAACATGTACCTATTCGGTTATGTAAACCTTCAAACAACATGTACCTTTTCGGTTATGTAAACCTTCAAACAACATGTACCTATTCGGTTATGTAAATCTTTAAACAACATGTACCTATTCGGTTATGTAAATCTTCAAACATGTTCCTATTCGGTTATGTCAACCTTCAAACAACATGTACCTATTCGGTTATGTAAACCTTCAAACAACATGTACCTATTCGGTTATGTAAACCTTCAAACAACATGTATCTATTCGGTTATGTAAATCTTTAAACAACATGTACCTATTCGGTTATGTAAACCTACAAACAACATGTACCTATTCGGTTATGTAAATCTTTAAACAACAAGTACGTTACTCCCTGATGTAAATCTTTAAACAATATGTACCTATTCGGTTATGTAAACCTAAACACAATATGTACCTATTCGGTTATGTAAATCTTTAAACAACATGTACCTATTCGGTTATGTAAACCTTTAAACAACATGTACCTATTCGGTTATGTAAACCTTCAAACAACATGTACCTATTCGGTTATGTAAACCTTCAAACTACATGTACCTATTCGGTTATGTAAATCTTCAAACAACATGTATCTATTCGGTTATGTAAATCTTTAAACAACATGTACCTATTCGGTTATGTAAACCTTCAAACAACATGTACCTATTCGGTTATGTAAACCTTCAAACAACATGTACCTATTCGGTGATGTAAACCTACAAACAACATGTACCTATTCGGTTATGTAAATCTTTAAACAACATAAACCTATTTGGTTATGTAAATCTTTAAACAACAAGTACGTTACTCCCTAATGTAAATCTTTAAACAACATGTACCTATTCGGTTATGTAAATCTTCAAACAACATGTACCTATTCGGTTATGTAAATCTTTAAACAACATGTACCTATTCGGTTATGTAAATCTTTAAACAACATGTACCTATTCGGTTATGTAAATCTTCAAACAACATGTACCTATTCGGTTATGTAAATCTTCAAACAACATGTACCTATTCGGTTATGTAAATCTTTAAACAACATAAACCTATTTGGTTATGTAAATCTTTAAACAACAAGTACGTTACTCCCTAATGTAAATCTTTAAACAACATGTTCCTATTCGGTTATGTAAATCTTCAAACAACATGTACCTATTCGGTTATGTAAATCCTTAAACAACATGTACCTATTCGGTTATGTAAACCTTCAAACAACATGTACCTATTCGGTTATGTAAATCTTCAAACAACATGTACCTATTCGGTTATGTAAATCCTTACACAATATGTACCTATTCGGTTATGTAAACCCTCAAACAACATGTACCTATTCGGTTATGTAAACCTTCAAACAACATGTACCTATTCGGTTATGTAAACCTTCAAACAACATGTACCTATTCGGTTATGTAAATCTTTAAACAACAGGTACCTATTCGGTTATGTAAACCTACAAACAACATGTACCTATTCGGTTATGTAAATCTTTAAACAACATGTACCTATTCGGTTATGTAAATCTTCAAACAACATGTACCTATTCGGTTATGTAAACCTTTAAACAACATGTACCTATTCGGTTATGTAAACCTTTAAACAACATGTACCTATTCGGTTATGTAAAGCTACAAACAACATGTACCTATTCGGTTATGTAAATCTTTAAACAACATGTACCTATTCGGTTATGTAAATCTTTAAACAACATAAACCTATTCGGTTATGTAAACCTTCAAACAACATGTACCTATTCGGTTATGTAAACCTTCAAACAACATGTACCTATTTGGTTATGTAAATCTTTAAACAACATAAACCTATTCGGTTATGTAAACCTTCAAACATGTACCTATTCGGTTATGTAAATCTTTAAACAACATGTACCTATTCGGTTATGTAAACCTCCAAACAACATGTACCTATTCGGTTATGTAAATCTTTAAACAACATGTACCTATTCGGTTATGTAAATCTTTAAACAACATGTATCTATTTGGCTATGGAAATCTTAAAACAACCTGTATGTATTTAGCTATGGAAATTGTGTTAAAAATGAGAAACCACTCATTATGAGCAAGCTTTTCTTTTACAACACTGTTTTCTATTTCGTCTGCTGTTGATGGTTAAAACATTCGAGGGTAGGTGAACTTGCTGCCGGGATATAAACGAAACACGGTAGAAATTATTTAATATCAAACAATCAACGTATGGATATGTATGAAGGAGGGTTAGTTTAATTTGACAAGGTATCAGTTGACCAATTACCGAGATTTCTAATTAAATAAAACCCAAAGGAAATTAACAGATCGTAAAGATAATTGAAGTAGATTTCAGATGCAGAGTAGAAAACATGGAGGGAAAAGGAAAAACAGTTAGTTTTAATAAAATTCTCGGTTTCCATATATGATCTAAAAAGACCTGGTTTCGTTGACAAGGGTTAAACATGGTGTCAATTGCGTGTTACCTTATCTAGTCAAAACAACTTTTAACCGACAAGCACGGCGGTGGGGCAAAGATTTATCAAAGTAATTTGTCTGACTGAATAGTTTAAATTAGGCGTTACCATGGAAACGGGACAAACAGAAACAAAAATGAAAATACAATTACTATAGTTACGTTTGTTTTATCATAACGACGTTTAGCACTACTTGCTGTAAGTTTTTGTTGCTATTCCAATCACGAGAGAACGCTCTGTGAAAACAAACATTAATTGTTTTGCGAGCAGTGTAAACTCGAAGTAGCCTGCGTATCCTCATAGTCTGATCTTGTTCTACACGGTGCCCAAATTAGTTACACAATTTATGAAGAGGCTTCTTACTATAAGTTTAATTTAATAAAGATAGTACTGATGGACGGACAGATATTTTAGACACATGTCCTAAGTAATCAAAGGCTGGCATTCCTAATAAAAAGTTCATAATTGAGTCGAATTACAAGAAAAGCAACATTGTGGACTGTGCGTCAAGTATCGACCGGATCAGCCTAACCATGCCCCGCTTACTAACCTGTAAAGACACTTTTCGCTTCCTGTGGATTTTCTGTTTCAGGAATCATTACTATTATACCTCGATCTCTCAGAGACTGAATGTGTCCGCCAAATTTAGCCATATAGGCTGATCTGGATCGATACATTACGCGGAGGCTATACTGTTGGTTTTCACGTGGAGCGGCTCATATAAAGTTTAATCATTTCTTATTTTAAAGTGACCTATCCATGATGCTTGCGTAAATAAAGACAAATCGAGGTCTTGGCGTGAAACGGTTGTAACTAAAGTTGGTATTATTTTACCAAAGTTAATCACCTCGCCATAAAGTCTTTAAAAGCGTTTAATCATTTGTCTTGGTAAACAATGGAAATTCAATCTGAGCAATGGCACCTTAATTTGCATTGTTTACAAAGGGGGCTATATCAGTTACGATGCTGTGTTAAAATAATAAATGTTACTACACAATTATCCGTCGCATGTTGAATGATCAGTGTACATGTGCATATATATTAACTTATACAGTAGTCTCTGTCATAACAGTCACGTGATTGCGACAGTTATCTATGCAGGAGAAATATCAGTATCCTTTTTAGCTCAACTTTTGAAAAAAAAACCGAGAGCTATTGTCATGACCCTGTCGTCGTCGTCGGCGGCGGCGGCGTGGTCGTCCGGTTAAGGTTTTGTGTCTGTGCCGTACGCGGTGCTCTTGTTTTATTACATACCTGCATATATTTCGGCACATAGCTATGCAAAATTATACACTCGATCGCAAGTACAAACCGTAGGATTGGAATTTCGTAGTTGCCTAGGACAAATACGGTACCAGTTCACCTCATGTGGGTTTCCTGACTTTCTCGCACCTTACTCCACATACGTTTCTTCCCAGACAACTGGCTACATTCGCACATAAACTATTTGGTTCTTTGATGGAAGACGAATTATGTTTTTGTCAGTCATCGGAAAGAGTAAATGGCCGAGCCGGGGTTCGAACTCACGGCCCGACGATTGACATGCATCGGCCTTACCTACTAAGCTGATGAATCCGCCATGGTCGAATTGTTAGCGTCGGGGATTTGTAACCTGGCGTCCCGGGTTCGATCCCCAGTCGCGGCACGACGGTCATGGTGGAGTGCCCTTGGACAAGGCACATTTTCTAGCCTAGTACTGGTTTTGTTTACCCAGGGATCATGAATAAGTATACTGTCGCCGTAATATAACTGAAATAATGTTGAAAACGGCGTAAAACCCAATAAAACAAACACAACCGACTAAGCTAGTGTGGCTCGACACGTCTATAGTAACGCCACTAACCTTAGTAAAGTATGGCAACATATTTCATTTTACTTTTACAAAGAAAACTTTTACATGTTAATCGCATAAGTTTTAATTAAAAAAAAAACAACAACAAATCTTCATATAACTAACAGTTTGTATTACTATGTTTACGTTTACACGAGGTTGAAAGCCAGACAGAGTAAATCTTGGCCTAGGTATCACTTAACCCTTTCCCTCATATAGACGCTTTCTGCAGCAGACGGCTTTTTGAAAACATAGTGACAAAAGAAGAAATTGCACAGAACGTGCAATTTCTCCTTTTGCCACAATGTTTTCCACTTTTTGTCATAGGGTTTTCATTCAATTATGGCGATTTTCTATGTTTTGACAAAATACGTTCAAAGTCGTCTGCTGCAGAATTGTCGTATGAGGGAAAGCGTTAACACTTTGTTAAACCTTGTCTCACATGCAGCATATTTTGCCGCATCGGAAACAGACTATTTTTGAACAATTTCTAATTTGTCCCGCAATGTTATTCTATTCAATAAGTATGCTTTCATTCAAAGATAGTTACTAGGATAACCGACAGTAGGTGCCATGTTCTATTTCCCAGGTACCTGTGTCTTTCATTATGTTGACCTTTAACCCGCTGTATTTTTGATATCACCAATGGTTTTGACTTGTCCTTGTATATGCATAGAATCGTGCTTGATAGTCGAACAGAGATCAATACAGACAACGATTGGACTGCACGAATATGCGCGTTGATAACGGTCTTCGGTGTTCACGAATATTGAGTAAAGTCGGGTTCTGCATGATGGACCAATTTGTGATAAAAGAATACTGTTTAAAGTCATGTATATGTATAGCGGGAAAGGCGTTATTTGATGTTGTTTGGCCGTATCCTGCTAATGGCGACTTTATACAAAATATGTGTTTACCCTTTCGCTGCCCAAAGCAATTAAAGCCCTTTGCAAACAATTCAGATTCTGGGAAGATTGCTCGTAACGAACTGTCTATCGTGAAATCTGCATTGTTTACCACTTAGATTTTAAATTTTACTAAAATTCCTTTCGGACGAACAATGGAGTGGTCCAATTTTCAACATGGAATTCGCCACCGAAAGAGTTAATCCTACTTAGCATGAATTTGATTTAGATATGCGGTCAATGTAGATTAAGACTAGTCTGGACATTCGTGCTGTTTATGTTTGGTAAACATTTCTTCGTTACTTTTTTACTCTATTAAGTAATTCTAAACGACAACAACTCTACTGACTCATCATTTTATGCGATTTGTCGATGATAATTTAAGAAATTAAAAGATATAGCTACATCGGTCAACGTGATGATACCATTTACGAAAAACTGCTACAAAGTAAGAATCGTCGCGACTGGTTGAACATGTTTTTATCAATTACCCTAAATGTTACCATTTTCAGTAAAATATATTCTGAGTGTTTTATATATGATGTACAAGACTTCATGCACTCGGTCTACCAACTTTCATTGCCTTATTTCCCTGAACTAGATATGAGAAACGCTGTGCGAAAAACAGCTGTATTGTATTTGCGACCAGTGTAGATCAAGATCAGCCAGAGATTCGTTGTACGTAAAATAAACAGCACAGAACAAACTTATCACGACGTTTGAATCAATTCCAGGTATTCTGGGCCCATATAGTTGAGAATGAAATTCAATTTATACCACGTCTTGGAGAATTACACAATCTGCCTGCTAAAGCTGGAATCATCAAATTTTATAGAGTCGGATCAGATGGTAAGAGCGCTCTTGTATTTTTTTCT
Source organism: Serripes groenlandicus (assembly GCA_031761405.1). Lineage (NCBI taxonomy): Eukaryota > Metazoa > Mollusca > Bivalvia > Cardiida > Cardiidae > Serripes > Serripes groenlandicus. The sequence continues at coordinate 140,128,866 of JASEVX010000003.1, forward strand.
ACTGTGTTGGTCTATATTTACTATTACCTACATACGGCGTAGCTCTGACCTACTGCTGTTTTTCGACTATCCCTTCTGTCTCATTTTGACTCTCAAACACTTATATAATCTTAGATCAAGTACACAATTAGAACTTAAAGTATCTTTTAATTAAATTCTATTAATTCAAATTGAACTATTTTATTGGGACTATGAAAATTCATTATTGTCTGCAGAGAGAGGTTTAGGATATCGGTTTTAATGTAAGGCTGGGTCTGTAACAAGGCACTCCGTGTCTGATATTTGAAGAAAATGTAGGCAGCCATGTTACCAAATTAACAACAGACATTCAAAATTCATGCTGTCAAGATTTGGTTTAACATCGGATTTAAGAGACCATTTTAAATAATGTTTTTATCTAATCAATAATGCGCCACGTAAAGTGGGTAAATTCGACCCGGCGGCTGTGCAGTCTGACCAGGATCTTTCTTATTCTCCGTCTTGTCGAACAAACATGCTAGATGCTTCTCATAAATGGTAAACCATTTTCCAAATACAGCAAATCTGCAGCAGTCGACTTTTTAAACATCTAGATAAAAACACAAAAAATCACTATAATTGAAGGTATAATTATTGAAAAACGTTGAAAACATTGTGTGTCAAAAGGAGAAATTGCTCATTTTGAGAGTTTTCTAATCTTATCTTAATGTTTTCACAAGTCGTCTGCTGCAGAGACGTCAGAAATTGTTTCATAGGCGGGACAGGGTTAAGATCCCAGTTCTATATGAACGGTGCCTTTGTAAACGCCATATATAACTGAACGACTGTTGAAACGGTGTAATTTCGTACGGTGTGCTTCACTGACAAATTGTCTTGTCATGACGTCATGACGCCATGTCACTGAATCTACCCTTCACTGTCCACGTAAATAAAGTTTATACCTAAGCGCGTTCTCAAGAAAATGCTATGGGTGTATCCCCACAAGTTATATGTCATTATATCTTTAAATGATGCCGAAAGATGCCGAATGATGCCGAATCGGAGAGTCACTGAGATCCTTAATCCTCAGTCGCGGCTCCTAGATGCGAACCGTCTCTGACGATTGGAAGCATCGTTACATTTGAAGTGAAGACTCATACATACGCGCACAGTCTAAGCAAATATTGTAATGTCCGCTTTCTTAGATATAGTGTAGACCCATATGAGTCTTCTGACCAAAGAAACTAATTGTAGTCCCTAGGATGTTACTGCCATGTCTCTGTATATGGTCCCATTACGGAAAGGCAACAAGACCCCTGATATCCATACACGACTCATGTATCTACGTTATTGGCATGTTTACGTGTTCAACATGAAGCGATAATTTATTTTACAAGTAGTTTGCCTATTCGTTTAAATTGTTTTCTATGTGTTACAGTTTATATATTGTTTTATATGTGTTACAATCTATATATTATTTTCTTTGTGTTACAGTTTTTATTGTTTTCTATGTGTTACAGTTTATATTGTTTTATATGTGTTACAGTTTATATTGTTTTATATGTGGTACAGTTTTTATTGTTTTATATGTGGTACAGGTTATATTGTTTTCTATGTGGCACAATTTATATTGTTTTATATGTGTTACAGTTTATATTGTTTTCTATGTGTTACAATTTGTATTGTTTTATATGTGGTACAGTTTATATTATTTTCTATGTGGTACAGTTTATATTGTTTTCTATGTGATACCGTTTATATTGTTTTATATGTGTTACAGTTTATATTGTATTATATGTGGTACAGTTTATATTATTTTCTATGTGGTACAGTTTATATTGTTTTCTATGTGGTACAGTTTATATTGTTTTCTAGTTTATGTTGTTTTAAATATGTTACAGTTTATATTGTTTTCTATGTGGTACGGTTCTATGTGGTACAGTTTATATTATTTTCTATGTGTTACAGTTTATATTGTTTTATATGTGGTACAATTTATATTGTTTTCTATGTGTTACAGTTTATATTGTTTCATATGTGGTACAGTTTATATTGTTTTCTATGTGTTACAGTTTATATTGTTTTATATGTGGTACAGTTTATATTGTTTTCTATGTGTTACAGTTTATATTTCCAACAACAAAGTACGGGCCAGGATCGTTCAACCCAATATCCCGGCGTCAAACGGTGTCATCCATATAATCGACGACCTACTATTCTTCATTTATAGAAATATTCGACAACAACTGGATGTACTTAAAAATGTACAGTAAGTATCTTGAATATTGAAATGACGTATCTAAGTGACTGATCACTTGTCAGTGCACACTGTGTGGCCTATACATGAGCCGTTCCACGAGAAAACCAACATTATGGTCTCTGCGTAATGTTTCGACCCAGATCAGCCTGCGCAGTCCACGGGCCGACACATTCCGTATGTGAGGCAAACAGGTATATAGTAATGACTCCTGAAACAGAAAAATCCTCAGGAGGCGAAAAGTGTCTGTCCGGGTTAACCTGCGCAGCATGCTTCGGCTGATCCGCGTCGATACTTTACGCAGGCTCCACAATGTTGGTTTTCTCGTGGAACACTCTAGGGCCTATATAAACACACTGACCTTATTATGCAATCAACATGCGGCAGTTTAATGAAAGATCAGCTTTTAAACTAACGTTCAGCTTATATTAATCACGCTCGAAGTCTACTTCCTTGAGACTCAACCGGGATTCACGCAGAACTCGCTGGTATCTTTGGTACGAATAGCCGACGCTCTACCACTGCACCACTGTCTTCCACTGCATTAACTTGTGGAGTGTTTTTTTTAATTTGTGTTCCTCATGTCCATTGAATTGCTGCTACAGCATAACTGATAGATGAAGTTAACACTCTATAATTTTAAGTAACATCGACTATGTTACACAATCAACTGGGGGCATTTGAGTGAACATTTTAACAATTTCTCACATTCAACAAATCTGCAGCAGACGACTTTAAAAACAACTAGGCCAAAACCTGGAAAATCCCCACAATAGAAAGTATAACTACTGAAAAAAGTTGAAAACATTACGGCAAAAAGGAGAAATAATTATTGCTTGTTTTGAGCAATTTCTCCTTTCGTCACAGTGTTTTCGTCTGCTGCAGTGGCGTCAGAAAGCGTCTAATTGTTGGAAAGGGTTAATGATTATTTTCATGCGGAAAGGAACAAGTTGACTTTGGTAAACCCTCTCCAACATACAACGAATCTGCAATAGACGACTTTAGTAACAACTTGGCAAATATATGAAAAATTTATTTAAATGAAAGTATAATAATTAGAGAATGGAAACATTGTGACAAACGGATGAATTATTTATTCACAGTTTTGTAACAAACAGTTTGCAAAAAGCAGACTACGAATTACAAACGAGACTGGAGAACGAGACTACCAAAATGACGTTCTTCGTACCGACTGATGACGCGTTTGCAAAACTACCAACAGGCAAACAAATGGAGCTCGACAATAATGCATCACAACTCACCAAGGTAAGTCATTACGGTCCGTACGGGTGATTTAGAAAATCACAATGCTACAACTACAAAACTGTATAATATACCACGTTTTCTAAACATACAATCGAATTGAACTCCGTAATAATTCATTTCAATTCACCAGTGTAGAACTTTATACTTTAATGATTTACACACAAAAATAGCTATAGTCTTACCCCTAAAGTAAAAAATACTAAATTTACCGCAATTTGAATTAATTTATGGTATGCTTAGGCACAATGTACACCATGTCTTTTTTCCCCCAGGGTTATGGCTAGGGTTAACCCTTTCCCACATACATTAAATCTGAAGCAGACGACTTTGAGAACATAAAGTCCAAAACATGAACAATCTTTATAAATTCAAGTATCAACATTGAATACTGTTGAAAACATTGTGACAAATGGAGAAATTGCTGGTTTTGAGCAATTTCTCCTTTTGTCACAATGTTTTCAAAAGTCGTCTGATAACTTTTTGCAGTTATTACACCTTCATTTATAGAGATTTTCCATGTTTTTGAGTTAATGTTTTCAAAGTCGTCTGCTGTAGATGTGTTGTTTGTGGTAAAGGATTAAAGAAACTAACAAAATATACACGGGCTATTGGTATGTAAATGTTTAAGAAACTAACACAAAACAAAGAAATATGAATGTTCTAGATATCTGAACCATGTCACAGAGGGTTTGGCTTGTCTTTTATTACCAGACACCTTTTCCCGGATGTAAATAATCGGATTATATTCTAGCATGTTAAAGCCATGTACGTAATCCCCGTTTATCGGGAAATGTATCATTTCATGATTCTCGGAGATTTCCGGTAAATGGCGATGAGTTACGACCGACAGGCGCTATCAATCCGTTTGTCTTTCACTGGAGAACGTACATTAAAGTTGCTGAACTCAAGATGGTGATCACAATTTTGAAATGTTGAAACTTCTGTAAATATTGCTAATAGTGACAACAAAGTAAGTAATAGGTAGTTCAAAACTATTTTGGCAGTAAATTTTGAAAAACTGTTAATTGAAAGTCATGAAAATGTACACAATGTGGCTTACTGGGTATGTGTCTACCCAGTAAACATGAAGCATAAATGATCAATATTTAGATGTTTATTGTACTTAAACGTGAAATGATTACTCTTATTTTATCCAAGAGTTAAGATTCTAATATTTCAAGTCAACTTTTGAACAGTTTTAAAACTTTGACTATCCCTTTTCCTCATATAGACGCTTTCTAACGCCTCTGCAGCAGTCGACTTTTTGAAAACATAGTGACAAAAGAAGAAATTGCACAAAACGTGCAATTTCTCCTTTTGTCGCAATGTTTTCCACTTTTAGTCATAGGTTATTCGTTCAATTATAGAGATTTTCCATTATTTGACAAAATATGTTCAAAGTCGTCTGCTGCAGAATTGTCGTATGAGGGAAAGGGTAAATATCTATTATCTGGAGTTCAGCCCCTTTAACTCCTATGAAAAAGCAGTGAAATCTGACAATTACTGATGGCCAATATAATATTCTATAATTCTACATGTATCTTTTATTGTTGGAATTCCTTTTTAAAACGATGGTCGTGACAAGTCGCATAATACCGTGTGTTTCTGTAGAACCTCGCTGATTTACGAGTATTAATGTCGGAGATGTCGGCATGCTATTGGGTAATGTCAAGCTTCAGTCATAAATCGGGGACTTACATGTCTTAACTATGTTCTCGGAAAATGTCTGGAAAAAGACGTACAGAAATTATATTTCTAACAGAATATAAACGGCATTTAAAGACGAGAGGTTTTCACGAATTTGGTAATCAAATATTTAAAAGTATATAAAATGATTGAATTTCGGGAAATATATGTTGAGCTTTGTATCGACGCTTTAAGACATTACTTTACTTTAACAACTTTAACTTCATTTATTTCATACAAAATGAAAGCGTTAAAGATAAATGAAAATATTGAAGGAATTGAAGTAAAAATAAGGTTCATTAATTGATTATATTCATTGATTAAAATCGTCTTTTATAAATTTTGAATTTAAAAAAGATATTTCAGACATGACACTGACAACTCGTCGTCGAACATTTTGCGATATGAGGTCATGTTGCTTTTACGGATTGGTATTACATACAGGACTGTAGGTTTCCGAAAAGGTATGGGCTACAACTCAAAATTGAACAAACATAAATTGCTCGTCAAAAAATAGTGCAGGCGAACAGTTAATACACACAGTGTGAGACAAAAGTATTTTCTGTGCGCATTGTCACAAAGTTAAACCCTTTCCCAAATACAACAAATCTGCAGCAGACGACTTTGAAAACATACACTCAAAAAGATGGACAATTTATTTAATTAAAAGTATATTCATTACAGTTGAAAAACATTGTGCAAAAGTAGATATTGCTCAAAATGAGAAATATCTCCGTTTGTCATAACGTTTTCAAAAGTCGTCTGCTGCAGAGGTGTTAGAAAGCGTCTGTTTGTGGGAAAGGGTTAAACACCTAATCACCAGACGTGGTCCACGTTAAAACGTAATGTAGTTGATTAGTTCTACCTATGACTTTCCAGTTGTCTTTGCAGAGTAAAGACGCAATCAGTACAATGTGAACAAATTCTTTCACAAATCCAAAAACAAAACAAGTTAGTTTTGGTATCTCCCCTGCAATGTTATGACCACATCCTCAACATCCTAACTCAATTCGTCTCATTTGCAAATGATGATTTTACTTAACGCAAGAAAGGAACAGGAGCCGTTAAGCGAGAAAAAACATCTATGTTGACCCGGATCAGCATAAGCATGCCGCACAAGCTAACCCGGAATTACACTTTTCGCCTCCTTTGGATTTTCTGTTTCAGGAATCAATAATCTATACCTGTATCCCCCTGAGACGGAATGTGTCGGCCCGGATTAGCCTGCGCGGACTGCGCATGCTTATCTCGGTCGATACACTACGCAGAGAGTTCATATTGTTGGTTTTCTTGTGGAACGGCTCATATATTTTGATAACCTAGCACTATGATTTGCGTATATCTTGATACCGCTGTTTGTCTCCGTTTATACAAGAGACCCGGCAAACCCAGGGGACCGATCACTCACGACAATATATTGGGATTTATCCAACGTTTTAAGGGATTTAAACCCTTAGATAATATTTTTTTAACTTTCAATATGAATTTATATTTATTGAAGAAGCCTATGTGCACGGAAAAAGAAGAAGAGAGCAATACTTGCATGGAACGAGTTTGCATTTTGTTCGTCAAATGACACGTTCTAAAAGGAGTAAATAAATAAAATTAGAACTACATTCAATTGATTTCAAACGGGATTCAATATACCGGACTTATATTACTGTGTTATTGAAATATAGACTTTCTGTCAAAATAACATCATACATACAAAAGCAGAATTATGACCACCTAGCATCCATAGTTCAATCAGACAGTAGAGTAACAAGCTTTAACCATTTCCCTCATATAGACGCTTTCTGACGCCTCCGCAGCAGACGGCTTTTTGAAAACATAGTGACGAAAGAAGAAATTGCACAAAACGTGCAATTTCTCCTTTTGCCACAATGTTTTCCACTTTTTGTCATAGGTTATCCATTCAATTATGGAGATTTTCTATGTTTTGACAAATTACGTTCAAAGTCGTCTGCTGCAGAATTGTCGTATGAGGGAAAGGGTTAACAGTGATTTTCAACCTTTGATTGGACCTTGACAATCACATTTTGCTTGAAATTTGACATTAGTTTAAACTTATTTATTTAACATCGATTGCGAATCAAGCTTTCAGCTTATATTTATAACGCTCGATGTCTGCTTCCTGGAGACTTAACCAGTACTCGCGCCGTTTGTGTGGAATGATCCCAAAGTCAGATCCCGCTCATCACGGGAACCGAACCCGGGACCTTTGGTACGAGAGGCCGACGCTTTACCTCTGCACCACTGTCTTCCACTTTGACATTTAATTGACATTAAACATTGAAAACGTTGGCTCTATATTTATTTAAAGTTTTAAGGGAAGTCAACTTCTAAAAAATATTCGGCAAGGAAACCAGCAAACAACGAACATTTCTTTTTCATCTTTATTTCATGAAATTAAAACATTCTGAGAATTGTTTCATAATTTCAATTCGTCTTTTTTCAACGAATATAGGTGAAATACTTTAACGATAGTATACATATATTTTCAGCAATATCATATTCGTTCTCAAAATGTTAGATTAAAAGGAAAGACATCATAGCTCTAATTCCCGAGATTTGGTATTTTAAATTCTGATATTCCTTTCAAGTTAAAAACATATGAACCGTCCCGCGAGGAAACCAACAGTGTGGACTTTGCGTAGAGTATCGACCCGGATCAGTCTAAGCATGCCGCGCAGGCTTATCCGGATAGACACTTTTCGCCTCCTGTTCATTTTCTGTTTCATGAATCATTATTATATAGCTCTATCCCCCTGAGACGGAATGTGTCGGTCCGGATCAGTCTGCGCGGACTGCACAGGCTGATATGGGTCGATACATTACGCAGAGGCCATAAGTTTGGTTTTCTCATTGAACGGCACATATCTAAAATACATTTCAGATGTTTCAAGATCACCTGATCATGTATGACGAGAGAGACGTTGACTCCTTCCAAGATGGTGAAACATTTACGACTCCCGATGGTAAACTTCTCACAATACACCGAATCGACAAAGGTATCCGTTATTCTACGTTATGATATGTTGAAGTACTTTTTAATCTGCTTTCGACTGCATATATGTTATACCACGGTGTTTACGGCAGCAAATTGCCCTACCGGTAAATTTATACAGAGATTATCGGCACATAGTTCATAGTGATATACTAAATGGCCGAGTATATGTTGATAGTGTTTCTAACATCCATATTATGAAATATCTCAGACACCCTTCTCTCGTTTTCTTGACCTTTGAGGTTTCTAAAACAGTTATTTGAATCAAACTTCTGTGGTTTTGACCCTGATGATAATTACGATCATTGAGTCATACTGTTACTCGGGTTTTGTTCATAGATCCCGTTCTACAGAGGTCGTTTAACCTTTCTCTCATATAGACGCTTTCTGACGCCTCTGCAGCAGACGGCCTTTTGAAAACATAGTGACAAAAGAAGAAATTGCTCAAAACGAGCAATTTCTCCTTTTGCCACTATGTTTTCCACTTTTAGTCATAGGTTATCCATTCAATTCAAGAGATTTTCCATTTTATGACAAAATATTATCAATGTCGTCTGCTGCAGAATTGTCGTATGGGGGAAAGGGTTAACACGAAATTATCTTCCACTCATACAGAAGTAAGGAGGAGTTGTTATCAGAATAAGTCATATTTTTAACGGTTTGTCGTAAAGCAAGTGACTCATCGAGAAAGAGAGATTTTAATGAAAGATTTTGTCTCTGTTTAAGCAGTTTTTATTGAGAACTGTAATATAATAACGACTCTCTACCCGTTTCCTCAAAAATAACTCTCTTGTTATAGTGGGATAGGATTATTTACCAAATATTAACCATTCAAGATCAAGTCATTTGCCATGAAATTAGTCTGGTCTATTTCGTCTATGCAACTAGAGAAAATGGTGTTATAAAGACAGATATAAATGTCCATTATACTAGTTTGGTTCCAATGGCATTTTATGTGCATACAACTCAATTTAATAGAACGCATTTAAGTTGATTCATTTACCATTAGCAATTTAACCAATGTCTTAACCTGAAAAGTTGTCCCTCTCATGTGACGATGGGTAAGCATTGAAAGTGTAAAAGCAAAGCCCGAAGATACAGGGATAATTGTTTATTGTATGCATCTAATTTAGAGACAACTTTAGAAGCCAATTTGATTTTTGTGATTTCTTTTTTTGTGTATCCGAACCGAACGATGCTAAGTACCCATTTATTTGAATTTGCTGACAATGAAGATGTGGATTAGCCTGTGTTTTTCAAAGTGAAATTGAAGCCTTTTACCTTTGCACAATCATCAAAGGGTCTTGGATTTTAGCAACTACAAACCAATAATGTTATAAGCTGACCATGTGTGTGAAACTGCTGATAAGAAACCCCCACTGTTCATAGATTTTATCAGATCGAATTGTATCATCCTTCGTCCTACTATGAACATGGTAATGAAAAGTGTAAACTATGAACACGTTGTACATGGTACTATGTATATAGTTGGATAATGTATAGGTAGTTGTCCATGGTTATCGTTGTAATAATTGTAGCAAGTTCATCAACCAAATGTATTGTTTTATTCTAGCTGTATTCAGATACCATTGATATAGAAGTAAAGCTTACAACCCTTGGCATTGACTCTACTAATAAAGTCGTCCAACGAATCGGCCATTGTTTCATTCTAGCTGTATGTAGATAAAATGGTATAGAAGTATAGATTACAGCCCTTGGCATTGGCTCTACTAATCACGTCGTCCATGAAATCAGCAATCTTTATTAACAAGTTCAATAACCAAGTGTATTGTTTCATTCTAGCTGTATTCAGATAACATGGGTATATACGTATGGGTTACATCCCCTGGCAATGGATGTACTAATATAGTCACCCGTCATATCAGAGGCAATGTGTTTTAACAAGTTAATTTACCAAGTGTAGTTTTTCATTCTAACTGTATGTAGATACCATGGGTATAGAAATATAATATAAAGGCTAAAGATCACGATATATATTAGCAAGTCCATAAACCAAGTGTATTGTATCATTCTAGCTGTGTATGTAGAAGGCGGCGGTATTAAGGCAGAGATCACGATCCCTGATATTGGTTGTACCAACGGAGTCATCCATATGATCAGCAATGTCTTGTTCCAGAGGGACTTTACCATCTGGGACGTGATACAAAATAACACTCAGTTAAGGTAAGGTTTTATCGATATAAGCTGTGGTTTCTATTACACTATGGTCCTCTTGAAATATATGGAAATATGGAGTACGTTTATATTATATTCAGGGGCGTAGCTCCTTTAGGCACTGTAGGCACGTGCCTACACATCTTTTCTAAAAATGCCCCAAAAATGCAGCTGCGGCGATACACATCTGCGTAATGTATCGACCAGATCAGCCTGCACTGTCCGCGCATACTGATCCGGCCGACACATTCCGTCTAAGGGGGGATAGATAGAGTAGCGATTCCTGAAACAGAAAATCCACAAGAGGCGAAAAGTGTATATCCGGGTACGCCTGTGTGGCATGCTTAGGCTGATCCGGGTCGATACTTTACGCAGAGTCCACAATGTTGATTTTCTCACGAGACTGCTTACACATTGATTATTGCCAAGCTACGCCCCTGTATTATTTCGTGTTCCAATTGTCAGTCAATAACTGGCGTCATATCCAAATGGAGATAAAAGTCACGTTGTTTATAACAGAAGGAGCAATTATATATAGAACAACATTGATGGACTCGGCGTTTTCCGTATGAAGTCGTTTACACTCGATATTGTTCGTGGGCTTACCAGTCGGTTTAACTAAACATGACTGACAAGCCAACGAACAATGCCGATCTCTAACGACTTTGCATATATATATAGGATATTTCATGAGTTTGTATTTATGTAGTTATCGAGTTTAATAAAGGTGATAATAAATAAACACGAATGAGATATTCTAGTTATCACATAGAGTGTTTATGAGGCTTATTTCGAAAAAATGTACATGAAATTTGCCGGTTTTGGCGCCATTTTCATAGTTTGGTTTCCGCTTTGTAACAAAGACTTGAGCGTAAGACTGGAAACCAAACTAGTAGGGTCATATTATTTTTATGTAATGGGATTTTGACACTCCCAGACAGGGCTTTATGTGATAAAACTGTTAATAAATACCACAGTCTTACGGAAATCACCGAGTTCACTCGGGCAGATCAACGCTAACAGACTATTGAACTAAAATCCCCATTATCAGCGATTAAAATACCGGGGCAACACTGGGACTAAGTTCAACTTGTGATATATCCAATATATATAAAAGCTTCATTCACAGGTATCCTGTAAGAATTCGGATCAGACCATTGCTCCATGGAACGACTAGATTATTGAATAACTGTTTTAGTCTAATTGTGATAACTTACTGTACGGATACGCGGGTGTCTTCCTGGAAACCTTCCACCATATATAGTGTACCTAGTGTTTACATGGAAAGTGCCAAACGCTTGCTTGTGACGTTGTTCAACTCAGTTGTTCTCCAGGAAAACAAACATAAGCGCAATTATTAACTCTTTCAGCGCCGAATTGTTTAAAGTAGAATCTTCCATGTTCAACATCGGCCGATTCTTTTTTTCATGTAATATTTTTTTGGAATATTATAACTGATAATATATATTTATAATTATATTATGCTGAGTTCAGGTGAGACAGCTCGTCACGAGCTGACTCACCTGAATCTGTATTGTTTGCAAAAACCTCAATATCGCCTTTGGCCTGTTAAAAAATATCTACATTCGAATTCATGCTATGGGTTCAATGTACATGCAGTCACAGTTTTACAGAAGGTTGTATTAAACTCTCTCAAACTTATTGGCAATCAGTGCTTATCCAGATTAGAATATGTGAATGATCTGGGTCTACACTGGACGCAAACGCATTAAGGTTGGTTTTCGCAGCTCACAGTAAATTATAAACTATACTTATAGTAGCATCGATACGATGCTAAAACTGTTTAGCGTTGCATTTATATTACATGGGGATGACTTCCCGCGTATTTTAGCTTTTATGCATGTTTTACTATATCTAATGGTAATTCGGCACAGAGAGAGAGAGCTTGTAAAGGCGACCCAATAAAAGTCTATTTGGTTTAAGACGTCTTGCAAAATACCACTTAGATTGCATTTGTTTTATGGTCTTTGTGCAGTTTAAACAAAAGTACCCATTTTATTTGATATATTTATTTTTTTGCAGCGATAATGGTAAACAATTCTCTTTTGTCACTTAGTCAGGAAATAAGTTCTGAAGATGATGAACAAAACCTCCACAAAAAACATTTAGTTTCTTCTAGACTTACTTAGACTTAGACTTTGGAGATATTGATCAGACTGTGCAAATACACGGGTTGATCTAGATCTTCAAAATTCATAGAAGCAAACTGTTACATTTTCAATATACTAATAGATACTCTCAATACCCATACTAAAACAGATTTTCTCTCAATAATTTATTAAATCATGCCTCTCAACATCTTAATTATATTAAGACTTAAATGAATTATCATAATACCCTGTACATTGTTTTATTAGAAGATGATGGAACAACTGGCATATTTATCTAAAGCCGTTTTCCCAGAATACGGCTCTGATATTTATGTTTTGTTCAGTTTTGACATCGAACGAGACAACATAGAACCCAGGAGCGGTTGAACTAGTATGACATAATTGAAAAAAAACCACACAAGAACAGGTTGTGTGAAAGTGGATATTTTAATTGTAAATGCCAAATGAAAAAAAAAAAAAACGCGAGTGGAAACGGGCATTTAAATTGTAAATGCCAAATGGAAGAAAAGAAAATGCGTGTGGAAACGGGCATTTAAATTGTAAATTCCAAATGAAAAAAATAAAAATTAATAATACGAGTGGAAACGGGCATTTGAATTGTAAATGCCAAATGAAAGAAAATAAAGTGCAGGTGGAAACGGGCATTTAAATTGTAAATTCCAAATGAAAAAAATAAATAAAAAAATACGAGTGGAAACGGGCATTTATATTGTAAATGCCAAATGAAAGAAAATAAAATGCGTGTGGAAACGGGCATTTAAATTGTAAATTCCAAATGAAAAAAAAATAAAAAAAATACAAGTGAAAACGGGCATTTATATTGTAAATGCCAAATGTAAATTTCCATAAAGCTAACATTTATTGATGTCCATTCTGGGCGACAAAAACCTGCCAAAAGCGAAGAGCGACGCCCAGAGACTGATTGATATAAATGGACACAACTCTAGCAAAACATCTGGTTGATTCAAAACTCTTTCGACAACGGAGAAAAGGCATATGACAGCATTCAAAAGTTAAAGCATTTAACAACCTTTCATAAAGAAAATATTTATATTATGTTTTTTGTTTGTTTCTTTTGCAGAGAAATGAAAGAGTTTCTACTATCAGCCCCGGACTTGATAAACCAATTAAGTTCTGTTGCTAGCGGACCACTCACAGTGTTTTTAATCAGCGATGCGGCTTATCATAATCTACCCTCCGATACAATTACTCACCTAACGTATAATAAGGATTTATTAAAACAGGTAAACGACACTTGCTACAGAGATGATTTGCCATGTAGAATCTCAATAAGAAGTATCTCTAATAAACTGGCCTTCTTATGTTGATGGCCGAGCCCCGGTAGCATAGTCGTTAGTAACGTTGGCTGTCAATCGAGGGTTTTGAGTTCGAACCCAGGCTCGGCCAATATTCTTTCCGACAAGTTAAACAAAAGTCAATGCGACAAGCGTCATTCGTCTTCCTACAATAGGCAAACAGTATATGTAGAAAAGCAACCAGTTCCTTTGACATATTGTTATCTGGGCTAATGGTGTAAGAATGCCAGGAAACACATGGGAATGTCAGCTGGTCGCCTTGATATTGCTGAATCAGTGTTAACATCGGTGTTAAACCCCTTGATCAATCGATCACATCTTTTGAGAAAATCAAAACTATCCCTTACTTTACCATGGATCGTACACTGCAAGCGTCTCATATAGATAATTACCATCAAATGATGTTCTTGTCAGGTCAACCGTTTAGTCATTACCCCTTTCCAGAGATTGTCATGAAACTTGTAGGACTTGAAAGTAAATAAGGACGATCCTGATCTGAGTTCACTGGTTACTATTCGGATAACATGGCCAATGTTTCAAACACTGTCTGCTGTATTCAACTCCTCCGTTTGCGCTCTCAGGGTAGTAAGGTTATCATAACGACTGACTCGCTGGCCTCGGGATAAATGAACCAGAAGTACTGGTAACTTACCAAGGAAACTCCCGTGATATAGCTGGACAACTGTTAAAAGCGTCGTAAAACACCATACGAACAAACAAGTATATTCAACTCATTACACCACATTGTGAGAATTAGCCCTTTCCATGATACAGACGAAATATGAGCCGTCCCACGAGAAAACTAACATTGTGGACTATGCGTAAAGTATCGACCCGGATCAACCTAAGCATGCCGCGCAGGCTTACCCGGACAGACACTTTTCGCCTCCTGTTGATTTGATGTTTCATGAATCATTACTCTATACCTCTTTCCCTCTGAGACGGAATGTGTCGGCCCGGATCAGTCTGCGCGGACAGCGCAGGCTGATCTGGGTCGATACATTACGCAGAGGCCAGTATGTTGGTTTTCTCGCGGGACGGCTCATGTGACGTCAGTCCTGCGGACGAGTTTTGAAAATATTGTGCAAACATATGACATTTCTCAGAAAGAACAATTTCTCTTTTTTGTCATAATGTGTCGTCCTAATATGTATCCAAATTTCACATTTCTAGATGTAATTTTATATAATCGGAGTTTTCACTCATTCCCACATACAAAAAAGCTGCAGCAGACGCCTTTGAAAACAGATGTGCGAATTTATGAAAAAATGCTCCTTATGAGCAATTCTTCCTCTTGCCACAATGTTTTAAAAATACTTCTGAAGCATTCACGTCAAAATGTCTATATGTGGGAAAGGGTTAAAAGCCGACAGTCTAACCTATCAATCTTGTTAACGTCTACTGAAGTAGAGAAATAGTATCAACAAAGCTGTTGGCTGACATTTGAAAGATTAATTTAGTAATAACTGTAGCGTAGAAATGAAATAAACGAATCGTTGGGTAACATCGGGTTGTTTTAGCATTCTTTAGAAGATATTTCAATTATTGCTTTCTCTTATATAGGCGATACGAGGTTCAATCGCCCATGGTCGTATTTTAAGTTCCACCCAGATTTCGGATGATCTCGATGTCCCAACACTTTCTGGACAAATGATTACATTGTTTAACACTAACCAAGGTACGTAGATAGATAGTTATTCTGTAATTGTAACGTAAACTTTACATAGTGTTTAGTTACATACACAAAAGTATATACATGTTTTAACAAAGTCATGAATGAGTTATAAGTATTAATACGATATAACACATACCTATACGAGAATGAAAGAACCATAGATATTTACATGTGCATATTATATACTTCATCCATTTTGTTTTGGTTCAATGCAATGTCAACATTTTCAATCATGGTTAATTTCAGATTAATTTCTATGAGTAGATGTAAAATGTAAAATCGATGCCTCACTGATATATTTAGCCAAATTCCTCAATGTTTTCTAGTTATCACTTTTTAAGAGTTCAACAAATTTATAGACACATAAAGTAGTAAACTTTTAAATATTAAGTTATAATATTAGCTAAAGCCGGACAGATTAAAACAAAAAGATAATCGCCTTCTATATCATTGTTATCACAATAAGTACAAAGACGCTGGTTATACCAGGGACATAGTAGTAGTAGTTATCTACGTCCCTGGTTATACGTATAGTGGAAGATGTAGATATGGATAGGAACACATAAACACTCTTTAAAGGAGCTGTTTAATTTTTAAAATTGGATTGGACGATTTAGAAATTGATCAGCATTTTGAAAATAGATCAACATATAAACACCATTATACATGTGCGGCATCTTTTGCTGAAACCCAAATATCTGTATGTGAGCCGTCCCGCGAGAAAACAAACATTATTGCCTCTGCGTAATGTATCGACCCAGATCAGACTGCGCAGTCCGCGCAGACTGATCCGGGCCGAAACATTCCGTTTCAGGGGGATAGTGGTATAGAGTAATGATTCCTGACACAGAAAATCCACACGAGGCGAAAGGTGTCTATTCGGGAAAGTCTGCGGGGCATGCTTAGGCTGATCCGGATCGATACTTTACGCAGAGGTCATAATGTTGGTTTTCTCGCGGGACGGCTCATATGGAGAAACTACTATTTAATATACCAAAATGTGTTTATTATGTATTATATGACTTTTTGAATGATGCTTCTGCACAGTTCTGAAATTAAATAAAACAAAATGTAAATTGTATATGCAACTATTTCCAATGAACTTGTAGAGTATAATTTATTTTCACCAATAAAAAAGGATTTCTTTCGTTTTCTGTACCAAGATGATTTTATATGTTTAAGCACGTGTTCAGTAATATGTGTTAAACCCATTGTTCTCTTGTTCACCAGGTGTATATATAATAGGAAGCAGAATTCGTGCTAATGTTGTGATTAAAGATATCTGGTGCTCGAATGGAATACTTCACATTACCGACAACATATTACATTTACCAACGAGAAATATTGTGGACGAAATGCGAGTGCAGCCTTCACTCAGGTAAACTTCATTTTTTAAAAATGTGCTCAGTCCTGAAATCGGTCCACACACAATAATTTAACCCTTTAACACATACAGACGCGTTCTAACGCCTCTGTAGCAGACGAATTTTGAAAACATTGTGACAAAAGGAGAAATTGCTCAAAAAAGATAGACTTTTATATATGTAGATATTACCTTAATTTTTGCCGTTATGTTTTAAAAGTCGTCTGCTCTAAATTTGTTCAAAGAAAGGCTGTTTCGAGAATGGCATCGCTATAACAATTCTTACACTGATCCATTCAATCGAGACTTCTTTCCTTTTACAATGTTAAACTTTGTATACAAACAATTCTAGACACCCTTTTTTAAAGAACTTACATGATTGTCCTTTTCCAGATTTGTTTTCGAAACAGATTCAAAATGTCCGTATATCGGGACTTTGAGTAATTTACAGCTTCCATGGTAATCCATCATTTGAGCCACACCATGGGGGAACTGGCACATGGAGATTTGATTGATTGTTTGGTGTTTTACGTCCATTTCAACAATTCGTCAGTTATATCAAGATTTTTCCTGGGTTAGTTATTAGTACTACTGGTCTATTTATCCACCAGTCAGTCAGTCGTAATGCTAACCCCGCAACCCTGAACGCCAAGGAGGCCAGCCATTACTACCGTTTTGAAATTCTTTGATATTGGAGGTTTGGTCATAATGGCATTTACGAAGAAAAATCACATCAAAGTATTGCATATTGTATATGAGTCGATCCACGAGAAAACCAACATAATGGACTATGTGTAATGTATCGAACCAGATCAGGCAGCGCAGTCCGCGTAGGCTTATCCGGGACGAAAACATTCCGTCTCAGGGGGATAGAGTAATGGTTCCTGAAACAGAAAAGCGACAGAAGGCGAAAAGTGTATGTCCGGGTTAGTTTGGGCGGCATGCTTAGGCTGATCCGGGTCGATACGTACTCAGAGACCACAATATATACTTTCTGTATTACAGCGTTATGGCAGGAATAATGCAGGCATTTGGTGATCTATCCAAACAGTTACGTAATACATCGAGAATGTTTACTATGTTTGTGCCGAATGATGACGCCTTTACGTACATGCCGACACACAGGGCTAAGAAACTGAGTGTAACACAGGGGCTACTATATAATGTAAGTGGTGTAAAGCAGGGGCTACTATATAATGTAAGTTGTGTAAAACAGGAGGGGCTTCTATATAATATAGATCGTGTAACACAGGGGCTACTATGTAATGTAAGTGGTGTAAAGCAGGGACTTCTATATAATATAAGTTGTGTAAAGCAGGGACTTCTATATAATATAAGTTGTGTAAAGCAGGAGGGGCTTCTATATAATATAGATCGTCTAACACAGGGGCTACTATGTAATGTAAGTGGTGTAAAGAAGGGACTTCTATATAATATAAGTTGTGTAAAGCAGGAGGGGCTTCTATATAATATAGATCGTCTAACACAGGGGCTACTATGTAATGTAAGTTGTGTAAAGCAGGGACTTCTATATAATATAAGTTGTGTAAAGCAGGAGGGGCTTCTATATAATATAGATCGTCTAACACAGGGGCTACTATGTAATGTAAGTTGTGTAAAGCAGGGACTTCTATATAATATAAGTTGTGTAAAGCAGGAGGGGCTTCTATATAATATAGATCGTCTAACACAGGGGCTACTATGTAATGTAAGTGGTGTAAAGCAGGGACTTCTATATAATATAAGTCGTGTAAAGCAGGAGGGGCTTCTATATAATATAGATCGTCTAACACAGGGGCTACTATGTAATGTAAGTTGTGTAAAGCAGGGACTTCTATATAATATAAGTTGTGTAAAGCAGGAGGGGCTTCTATATAATATAGATCGTCTAACACAGGGGCTACTATGTAATGTAAGTTGTGTAACACAGAGGCTACTATGTAATGTAAGTGGTGTAACACAGGGGCTACTATGTAATGTAAGTTTTATAAAGCAGGGGCTACTATGTAATGTAAGTGGTGTAACACAGAGGCTACTATGTAATGTAATTGGTGTAACACAGGGGCTACTATGTAATGTAAGTGGTGTAACACAGTGGCTACTATATAATGTAAGTTGTGTAACACAGGGGCTACTATATAATGTAAGTGGTGTAACACAGGGGCTACTATATAATGTAAGTTGTGTAACACAGGGGCTACTATATAATGTAAGTGGTGTAACACAGGGGCTACTATATAATGTAAGTTGTGTAACACAGGGGCTACTATGTAATGTAAGTGGTGTAACACAGGGGCTACTATATAATGTAAGTGGTGTAACACAGGGGCTACTATATAATGTAAGTTGTGTAACACAGGGGCTAAGTTATGTAATGTAAGTTTTATAAAGCAGGGGCTACTATGTAATGTAAGTTGTGTAACACAGGGGCTACTATATAATGTAAGTGGTGTAACACAGGGGCTACTATATAATGTAAGTTGTGTAACACAGAGGCTACTATGTAATGTAAGTGGTGTAACACAGGGGCTACTATGTAATGTAAGTTTTATAAAGCAGGGGCTACTATGTAATGTAAGTGGTGTAACACAGAGGCTACTATGTAATGTAAGTGGTGTAACACAGGGGCTACTATGTAATGTAAGTGATGTAACACAGGGGCTACTATATAATGTAAGTTGTGTAACACAGGGGCTACTGTATAATGTAAGTGGTGTAACACAGGGGCTACTATATAATGTAAGTTGTGTAACACAGGGGCTACTATGTAATGTAAGTGGTGTAACACAGGGGCTACTATATAATGTAAGTGGTGTAACACAGGGGCTACTATGTAATGTAAGTTGTGTAACACAGGGGCTACTATATAATGTAAGTGGTGTAACACAGGGGCTACTATGTAATGTAAGTGGTGTAACACAGGGGCTACTATATAATGTAAGTTGTGTAACACAGGGGCTAAGTTATGTAATGTAAGTTTTATAAAGCAGGGGCTACTATGTAATGTAAGTGGTGTAACACAGGGGCTACTATATAATGTAAGTGGTGTAACACAGGGGCTACTATATAATGTAAGTTTTATAAAGCAGGGGCTACTATGTAATGTAAGTGGTGTAACACAGAGGCTACTATGTAACGTAAGTTTTATAAAACAGGGGCTATTATGTAATGTAAGTGGTGTAACACAGAGGCTACTATGTAACGTAAGTTTTATAAAACAGGGGCTACTATGTAATGTAAGTGGTGTAACACAGAGGCTACTATGTAACGTAAGTTTTATAAAGCAGGGGCTACTATGTAATGTAAGTGGTGTAACACAGAGGCTACTATGTAACGTAAGTTTTATAAAACAGGGGCTATTATGTAATGTAAGTGGTGTAACACAGAGGCTACTATGTAACGTAAGTTTTATAAAACAGGGGCTACTATGTAATGTAAGTGGTGTAACACAGAGGCTACTATGTAACGCAAGTTTTATAAAACAGGGGCTACTATGTAATGTTAGTGGTGTAACACAGAGGCTACTATGTAACGTAAGTTTTGTAAAACAGGGGCTACTATGTAATGTAAGTGGTGTAAAGCAGGGGCTTCTATATAATATAGATCGTCTAACACAGGGGCTACTATTGTAAATAATAGAAAAACATCGCCAGAAACTTTTTTCTGAGCTTTGATGAATCGGGTCGTAAACCAAACTATAAAAAAAGCGTATCCTAGGAAGTTAGGGGAAAGTTATTAATACCCATTACATGTGTCTTAAATTGTGTAATAACGGTAGAAGACATACGTGTTTTGTATATTGCTGATTCTTAAATCATAATATACAATTTATTTATTCATAAAGGTTGCTTTTTCAAACATATAACAGAGTTTTTCTTAACAATAATAATGGTGGTTGCTCCCTTTTGGATTGCGTCACCCCATGGTACAAAATTAAAACCTATCCCATACTGTTGCCGCGCTTCCACCCGGCGTCAATTAATGAAGCAAAGTTGTCAAAACTAAATATTCACTACACGTGAGCCAAGAGACACACGAAAGCAGATGTTGGGATTTTTTTAAATGTATGACAATTCCATTGCAATTCAATTTTATCGTTGTGTAACTGGTTGGCATGTATATCGATTGTATGATGTTCTAGTTAAACAGGAAGATCATGATCAGTCTGTACTAGCAGGCTGGTTCGGATATTCACTTACGTTGAAGTCATTATTGTCGTGTTTTGCTGGCTGCAGGATCTATATGTTCATATCATGTTTCCAGGTTATGACCGCGCACATCACAGAGGACGTGGCGTCTTATATAGAGGTATATGGTAACTATACCGTGTTTAGATCGCAGAAAGGAACCGGACTCTTTTTGGTCAAAGAAAACGAAAAAGGTAAAATTGAACACTGAATAAAATGTTGTTGTGTTTGTCATTTTCATGACTACATTATCTGCTTCACATGTTCCTATACAACACAATACTAGTTTTCATTTGATGAGTTTTCAATTCAAACATATACTATTGTTTTGAATATGTTATTACTTTATTTTCGGAGGGTTATTGGGACAATGTATTGGATTATCTTTTGATAAATTCATCGCTTAGAACTGTGTCATTATCAAGATATATGGTCAGCTTTCTCACCGACTTTAAACGTCTTCTAGTCTTCATTTAGTCGACTTGCTCCATAACACCTCGTAAATGTTTGACTGTGGAAAGGAGAATGGGTTTGCTTATCTCACCATGTGTGTCATTAAGACAACGTGGATACTATTCTTATTTCAACGTTCTGTTACTAAGATTTTCTATGTTAATTTATGTTCAAGTATGAAATTAACAGATCAGTTGCTTGTTTAGATTTTAATTGGAATCATATTTCACTTCTTGAATATTATTAGTTATTTTGTCTCTAATGACACATTTTGTGCATTCGACACAGTGAAAATATATTTCGATCTGGCGCCGAAAAGACCTGAAGAAGTATGATAGAGGAAAAGGTGTTGCGTTGACAAATATTTGCTCGAGCTTTTGTTTTCACTAAGTTCAGTTGTAGTATGAAGCTGTCAGTAAAAATGAATTGATTTTCTCTATTCTAGTGCTTACAGTAACAATGTGAATGGAGTTTCAATTACAGTGAATTGATTTTCTGTTCTAGCTTTTGCTTTCAGTAATAATGAATAATTTGTACTGTTTACATATCTCTGGTGTAGCCTTTGCTATCAGTAACAATGTAAATGGAGATTTCAGTAACAATGAATTGGTTTTTACTTCTGATTTTTACTACTGACATATCTCTGTTCTAGCCTTTGCTGTCAGTAACAATGTGAAGGGCGAGGTGGTCAAGCCGAATATCCGCTGCACCAATGGTATGATACACGTTGTGGACACGCTGCTGGACTTCCCGTACTGGACAGTGGCCGATATGATGGAAGAAGTTCCAGAACTAAGGTAAGTACGTTACAGCAGCAGATGACTTCGAAAACAGATGTTGACAAATGTAGTATATCTCTACATTGAAGTTCATTTTTTTAATAGGGTTGAAAAACATTAAGGGAAAAGGACAAATTGCTCCAGAATGTTATCAAAATTCGACAGCTACAGGTGCGTTAATAAACGTCTGCATGAGGGTTAAATCGAAACATATTTCCAATCTTGATAACATGTTATTTTGGCCCTAGTGAGCCGTCTCGTGAGAAAACCAACATTGTTGACTCGGATATACACTTTTCGCCTCCTGTGGATTTTCTGTTTCAGGAATCACTACTCTAGCTATCCCCCATTAGACGGAATGTGTCGGCCGGATCAGTCTGCGCGGATAGCGCAGGCTGATCTGGTCGATACATTACGCAGATGTGTATCGACGCAGCTGCATTTTGGGGCATTTTTAGAAAAAATGTGTAGGCACATGCCTACAGTGCCTAAAGGGAGCTACGCCCCTGGTGAATATATCATATTTGTGTGTATTCACTCAGTGAAAATATATATCGATTTGACACCCAGACGTTACAGAACTAAGGTTAGTTGGTATTATAACTCGACAGGTTTAAACCGGATTCTGATCTTGGTTCGAAGATATACATGAGCCAGTCTTACTCAGTCTTATCAGAATCTTCAAAACATGACATAATCTTATAACAAGCTTGTGTGAAGAATTATGTCAACAGTGAAAATCGTGATCATACCGTACGGATGCACATGCTGATCTGGATCTAGAATGTTCGCAAAAGCCAACTTGTTACATTTTCGCATACACTGGTTAATATTATTTGTCTCTCCTCTTCAAATATATATTTTGTTTAATTAAAATTCACATTTTGTGATACTTACCGTACTGTGGAAATACACGACAATGCAAGTAAGGCATACTTAAAGATCTGTGTCTTCATTATGTCCCAAATTTACCCTACATTTTTTATTTTCGAAAAACTATTGTCTGGTTTTGAGTGGCAAATATGGATTTCACCCTTTCCCACGCAAACACATCTGAAGCAGACGACTTTAAACATATCTATGACAAATATAGGATGAAGGATATGTTAATCTTTTTAATAGAGTTGAAAAGAATGTGACAAAACGGGAAATTGCTCATTATGAGTACCCATTTCTTTTGTCAGGATGTTTTCAAAAGGGTTTGATGTAGATGCATGTGGAAAAGGGTTTAAAGGATGAAATACGCCACGTATATCTGTATTCTTCATACATTCAACGTCCTTTCTGTTTCAGACATTTTAATTCTATATTACGTCACGTGGACGAGTTCTACTCCTGGTCCTCCATGCACGACATACAGCAGACTCTATTTGTTCCGAGTGGGAAGTTTTTGTCCGAACTGTCCGATTATCATAAAACCTTTATCATGACCGAACCAGGATTACTGCGAAAGGTGAGGATAATTTATATGTCAGGTATATGTCAAGCTCTCTTCTTTGCCAGGGGTATGAAGTTGAAATACATCTTGTTTTATATATATCAAGTTCACTTCTTGACAGGATAATCTCGTTGTAATACATCTCTTTCAGATATACGAAGCTTACTTCTTGCCAGCAGGATCACGCAACGATCAATCTTGTTTCAGATGTATATAGCTCTCTTCTTCCAGGAGTAGGCGGGGGGGGGGGGGGGGGGGGGGGGGGGGGGGGGGGGGGGGTAATCACGTTGTAATACATTTGTTTCAGATATACGAAACTCACTTCTTGCCAGCGGGATCACTTTGTAATGAACTTAATTTTGGATATATGAAGCTCTCTTTTTTCAAGGGGTATCGCATTGTAATGAATCTTGTTTCAGATGTACGAAGCTCTCTTTTTGCAAGGGGTATCGCATTGTAATGAATCTTGTTTCAGATGTACGAAGCTCTCTTTTTGCAAGGGGTATCGCATTGTAATAAATCTTGTTTCAGATGTACGAAGCTCTCTTTTTGCAAGGGGTATCGCATTGTAATGAATCTTGTTTCAGATGTACGAAGCTCTCTTTTTGCAAGGGGTATCGCATTGTAATGAATATTGTTTCAGATGTACGAAGCTCTCTATTTGCAAGGGGTATCGCTTTGTAATGAATCTTGTTTCAGATATATGAAGCTCTCTTTTTGCAAGGGGTATCGCATTGTAATGAATCTTGTTTCAGATGTACGAAGCTCTCTTTTTGCAAAGGGTATCGCATTGTAATGAATCTTGTTTCAGATGTACAAAGCTCTCTTTTTGCAAGGGGTATCGCATTGTAATGAATCTTGTTTCAGATGTACGAAGCTCTCTATTTGCAAGGGGTATCGCTTTGTAATGAATCTTGTTTCAGATATATGAAGCTCTCTTTTTGCAAGGGGTATCGCATTGTAATGAATCTTGTTTCAGATGTACGAAGCTCTCTTTTTGCAAGGGGTATCGCATTGTAATGAATCTTGTTTCAGATGTACGAAGCTCTCTTTTTGCAAGGGGTATCGCATTGTAATGAATCTTGTTTCAGATGTACGAAGCTCTCTTTTTGCAAGGGGTATCGCATTGTAATGAATCTTGTTTCAGATGTACGAAGCTCTCTTTTTGCAAGGGGTATCGCATTGTAATGAATCTTGTTTCAGATGTTCGAAGCATACTCCTTGCCAAGTGTATCACATATCGAGTAATCTTGTTTCAGATGTACGAAGCTCTCTTTTTGCGATGGAAATCACGTTGTATTGAAACATGTTTCATTTTCGGGTATACGAAGCTCTTCTTGCCAGGGGTATCACATATCAATACATATTGTTTCAGATATACGAAGCGCACTTCTTGCCAGGGGTATCGTTGACTCAACATTATCTGGATGAGGCGTTTTCTGCCAGCCGTGTATTTCTCACGGAGAACAGA
The DNA here is from genome assembly GCA_031761405.1 of Serripes groenlandicus. NCBI lineage: Eukaryota > Metazoa > Mollusca > Bivalvia > Cardiida > Cardiidae > Serripes > Serripes groenlandicus. The sequence continues at coordinate 140,154,029 of JASEVX010000003.1, forward strand.
TATAACACCACCTTTACTCTCATGGACAGAGATTTGTCCGATAGAACAGGTAAAACACCCATCTATGGCATTCGGTCAATTACACCCAAATATAATAAAACATCAGTTTTTTTATATTCCTACAATCTGATTAGTATTATTACTCGATTCTAGAAGATTCCTTAACTTTTCAATTGATTAGACTGAGAAGAGTGTAGCTCCTAATATGCATTTACACTCCAATCACAATATAAAAGGTCCCAATATTGCCTCATATTTTCATCAAGTTGAGTGAAAAGTATTGACTTTCATTTTACTTGAAGAACGAAATATACTATACAACTTAAATGAACCACATCACATAAAAACGGACCTACGCGACTTTGCAACCCGTGAAGATCTGGGCCAGTCTGAGTCCCTTCACAATGTGATCAGAATCTTCTCTGTTCATCATTTAGTCGTACACGTATCCCGTACCTAATTGTGAATAGTAACGGCCAATGTACCGACAGCACGAGTGTGCAGTTTGATCATATGTATCATTAACCCTTATCCTGTTGTACGTGACTTTATAGTTTAACATCTTCCCACATGTTGCAAAAGAAGAAGCTGCTCATTATGAGCAGTTTCTCGGTTTATCACAATGTTTTCAAAAGTCGTCTTCTGCAGATACATCACAATGCATTTACATGTGAGAAAGAGTTAAACTACAGGTACGAACATTATAGAACAAGATTAGCTCCACATATGTGTAGTCTGATCTTGTTCTACCTAGTTCAATACGTTTATTAGTATTAAGTAAATACCATTTCATGAATACGTGTGTTCAGCAATTGTTCAGTTATAACACGACGTTTCCTGGTTAAGTTACCAGTACTACTGGTCCTTATATCCAGATCTTGGCGGATCCAAAATCCAAGAATTCCCCATTTTTTATCGCAAAGGAGGGAAAGCAATTAATACCATTTTCAAAGACTTTGGTATGACGTATGAACTGGCGGATCTGATAAACTTGTTCATGAATACGTAAGATCAATTCAAAATTCAGGAACAATGTTACCAGTTGAAGGAATTTTGCAGGTCTATTTCAAAATATATAAAGATCGGGTTTCGCTTGACGTGACTGTTATGATATTAAAAATTTTGAATTTTCTTTGTAATTCTACAGACGGGTAATCGGAGAAAGAACATAACACCTGACTTGTATGTTGTTGTTGTTTGTTTTCAGCCCGGGCGTCGGTTGATATCGGATACACTAATTTACGCCAGGTGTTCGATCTCGTACGGGATGGTATAGGCTGTAGTAACGGTGTTATTTACATCATTAACGGCTTCATCAACTATCCCCTCTACAGAATACCAACGGAAATTAGCAGGCAACCAGCAATTAGGTAGGGTACACTTTGTAACTCTTTCATACATCGAATCTGCATTAGATGACATTAAAACACTGAGGCATCATATTGGGACAACGTCTACAAAAATTCAGTGAATATAGTTGAAAACATTGTAGCAAAAGGGGTAATTTCCCATAATGCAATAAATGATATATAATTGTAGCTACAGGTGACAAGTGTGGTCATCTGGGTCAGGGGCGTAGCCCCCTTTAGGCACTGTAGGCACGTGCCTACACATTTTTTCTCAAAATGCACCAAAATGCAGCTGCGGCGATGGACATCTGCGTAATGTATCGACCAGATCAGCCTGCGCTGTCCGCGCAGACTGATCCGGCCGACACATTCCGTCTTAGGGGGATAGATGTATAGAGTAGTTATTCCTGAAACAGAAAATCCACAGGAGGCGAAAAGTGTCTATCCGGGTAGGCCAGTGTGGCATGCTTAGGCTGATCCAGGTCGATACTTTACGCAGAGTCCACAATGTTGATTTTCTCACGAGACGGCCTACACATTGATTATTGCAAAGCAATTTGGAGAACAAACTGCCTTCTGACCAATCAGATGCTTGAGCCAAATTCTGAGAACAGATTAAACTTTTATAGTTTTGCTTCACATTGATGGCCGACATGCCATATAATTGGTCAATATGTATCTCACCAGTATACGGTACACAGTTTGAGCATATGTCATAGGTATGCAACATATCTAAATATACACTTGTCTTTAATACCATTGAGTTGATTTTCTTCATAAACCTATATTACAATGTCGGATGTAAGGAGATTTGGTTCGAAATAATTTGGTAACTGTAGGCAATGGATGGCGTTATGCATATTGGCATAGTGTGGACATTTCTCACCATAAATTATTTCTCATTTTTCCATTATGTTTTCAACTCTGCATCTATTAATTGTTTCTATGTTGTTGTTTTTGGTTGTTTTTGGTTGTTTTTGTGTGTTTTTGTTTGTTTGCAAATCAAACGACTTCGGATGGCTTCAAATTAAATCATTATTCTCTGTGGACAAGGGATGTTCAAAACTTTACACTGATCACCAAGGACCTCCTAATAAAGAGACCAGCACTCAAATTCTGACCCAACACGTATGATTATCTGATAAGCAGTACGTTCAGATAGTTTGTACATTACACAACGATAGAACCACCACTCAAATAACAGCTAATTCACATTTACCATATTATATTTGTGGATTTGCTTCCGTTAGCTCACGTAACACTTAATTGAACGCGTGTCCGATTATCAATGCCGTAATTCTCATTTTATAAGTTGGTGAAACAAAATACTTGTTGATGGCAAATATACGATGGCAGTAAAGATTTCGGAACATAAAATAACAATAAAACTAATAACATTACTGTGCAAAAACAAAAGGAAAAACCCATCAATTTGAAGAATTTATTATCCGAAAAGAAGAGAGAAATTTAACGCATTGGCAGACAATACATATTGGTAAATTACGAATGGCACGTTTTTCGTCTATTTCATTTAGTTAAACGAGGAATAGTTTTCAATCAATCATGACGCTCTTATACAAATGGGTAACAAGTCCTGTCAAGACAGGATACACACTCAGAAGTACCTTATATTTTCGTAGCATCGTCTAAACCCTTTCCCACATACAGACGTTTTCTAACGTATTTGTAGCAGACTACTTTTGAAAACATTCTGACAAACGGAGAAATTGCTCATGATGAGCAATTTTACCATTTGCCAAAGTGTTTTCGACTCTTTTCAATAATTATACTTCCATTTAATTAAATTTTCCATTTTTTTGTTATTATGTTTTCAAAATTGTATGTTGAAAAGGATTTAGGATTTAAAGTGGTTAAACATTCCCCACTTACGGCAAGTCTGCAATAGCAGACTTTGAAAAAATCCATGTAAAAATATGAAGAAAAAAAAACATGATAAAAATAATACTTATTGGTTCGATAGAGTTGAAAACAAAATTGTCTTCAAAAGCCATCTTTTGCAGATGCGTCAAATTGTTGTTTCAAAAATCGACCGATTCGCTGATGTTAGGATTAAAGGATCAGTAGTACTTGTAACTAACAAAGGAAACGTCGTGATATTACAGACGCATTAACAGCGGCGTTATACATCATACAAACAGACAAAACAAAATCCACATCATTTTAACCCTTTCCCTCATATAGACGCTTTCTGACGCCTCTGCAGCAGACGGATTTTTGAAAACATAGTAACAAAAGAAGAAATTGCACAAAACGTGCAATTTCTCCTTTTGTTACAATGTTTTCCACTTTTAGTCATAGGTTATCCATTTAATTATAGAGATTTTCTATTTATTTTCAAAATATGTTCAAAGTCGTCTGCTGCAGAATTGCCGTATGAGGGAAACGGTTAAGTAGATAGTCAAGTACATTAACCCTTTCCTCATACGACAGTTCTGTAGCAGACGACTTTGAACATATTTTGTCAAAAAATGGCAAATGACTAAGAGTGGAAAACATTGTGTCAAAAGGAGAAATTGCTCGTTTTGAGCAATTTCTTCTTTTGTCACTATGTTTTCAAAAAGCCGTCTACTGCAGAGGCGTCAGAAAGCGTCTGTATGAGGGAAAGGGTTAAGGAGAAAGTATGCTTGATAACAAGATTTAAGCGCCAACCAAGCAGCTGTCATAGAAAAGTGCCTTAAATAAGGAAACCATTATGTGACTTGTAAAGTTCTTCTTAAGTCGTTCGATTGCGAATTTCCTAAAGTAGTCACTTCCATGTTCGAAATCGGACGACTCCAATTTTCATGTAATGAAAATTTTGGAATATTTTGATATGTAAAATGCAAACATTGCTGATCTCAGGCGAGACAGCTCGCCGCGTGCTGACTAACCTGAATCTGCATTGTTTGCAAAAAACTGAATGTTGCCATTGCTGCATGAAAGAGTTAACCCTTTCTCTCATACGACAATTCTGCAGCAGACGACTTTGAACATATTTTGTCAAAAAATAGAAAATCTCTATAATTGAACGGATAACCTATGACTAAAAGTGGAAAAACATTGTGACAAAATGAGAAATTGCTCGTTTTGAGCGATTTCTTCTTTTGTCACAATGTTTTTTTTTAAAAATCCGTCTGCTGCAGAGACGTCATAAAGCGTCTATATGAGGGAACGTGTTAAATCAAATAAAAGTTCGTGCAAACTCCTGGTATACGTATACGATGCCGTTTATGAGTTAAAAATAAAAAGAAGATAAACAGTAATAGATTCTTTTTCCCGAGAGAGTCGTATTTTGCATGGTGGATATGACTTCTGTGAAATCCGCCTATAAACAGGACGAATCGTTGAAAGGCATGAAAAATGTATTTAAAAGTTTTATTAAATGCATGCATCAATTTAACTCTGTTTTCTCGGCGATTTTTTCCTTCGGAAATGTCAAATTAACGTTCCGGAAATAAAACAGACTCAAGTATCCAGAATATATTGAAAAACATTGGTTTAGTGATAAATCTCAGTATTAAATACCTTTTTCTTACTCTATGCTTTTCTGTAAACTTTATGCTTCTCCTTCTTTTCCCCCATACAACAATTCTGCAGCAGAGGACTTTGAACAAAAGAAAAATTTAATTTTTTGAAAATCTTAATAATTTAAGTTTTTCTTACTCTATGCTTTTCTGTAAACTTTATGCTTTTCCTTCTTTTCCCCCATACAACAATTCTGCAGCAGAGGACTTTGAACAAAAGAAAAAGTTAATTTTTTGAAAATCTTAATAATTTAAGACATAGAAATGAATTTAAGTTGAAAAGGTTGTGGCAGAATGTTATGTGTCTCATCATGATCGAATGCGTCGTAAGGCAAATCGTCTGTATGTGAGAAAGGGTAAATACAGCTTCCGCGTTTGGTGGTTAAATGGGGACTCGTAGCGTATGAACAGTGAAGCATAGTATATATAACACTCAGCCTCACTAGAGTCTTCACTGTTCGGCTGTTGTTGTTGAAGTATAGAAATGAGGCATCACCTATTATACAACTACGTATATATACAATGTAGTTGAATGTGACGCGAACATGGTGAATGAACGAGACTCCTTTTCGCCTTACGCGGTATTTATTCATGTATTATGTTTGAAGTATTTGATTACGACACAACTTTAGCTTTGTGGCACGTGTAGCACAAACAAACTGACAAAGAAGAAGGCAATGTGTTTAATCAGCTATAGTGATACTCGGTGCATACTGTAGTCGTATTTTCTGTACATATATAATCAACTTGAAATGAAATGTTTCTTACACTGGAAAAGTTTTAAGACGACGAATGTCTTTCGTATTATTATTTCATATCAGACAAAATACTTGCTTCATTTCGTGTGATAATAGTTTGACCACGGACGCCTAAATATATTTCTCGTACCGCTGTAGTCGAATATAGTTATTTCGTGATTGTTACTATACTCCTATTGCGCTACGTACATACTCCTCTATAATAAGTCTTACATTCACGATAGAGCCGTTGCTATGGTTTTGTGTGTGATTTGGCTCACATTTGACAATATTCCATCTAATCTTATACGACCATAATTGTATAAAAAACAGAATAGTTCCGATTTGATAAAGCTAATATACATTAGCATTTTTCTGAGTTGCATACATGTTAAACAGTCATTCCTTAAATCTATTTTGAAAACAGCATAGGAACAGATCTGCTGATGAAGATGATCCCGAAGAATTCGTCCGTTGACCTGGCCGCCACGAGTACCGTGTTTACAGTGTTTGCTCCAGCAGATGAAGCGTTCAACTTCCTGACGTTGAATGATATCAATTTTGTTAACGACAATCTGACCTATACAGAAAGCATGGCGGTAAGTCTACGTAATCTGCGTAATGTATCGACCCAGATCAGCCTGCGCAGTCCGCGCAGGCTAATCCGGGCCGACACATTCCGTCTCAGGTGGATAGAGGTGTGAAGTAATGATGCATGAAACAGAAAATCCACAGAAGGCGGACAGTGTCTGTCCGGGTTAGCCTGCGTGGCATGCTTAGGCTGATCCGGGTCGATACTTTACGCGGAGTCAATAATGTTGGTTTTCTCGTGGAACGGCTCATATACATGTACTATTTGTCAAATGGTTTTCCTGTGATTAAATGGTGAACGGTGCAAATCAAGAGTTATTGGTGGTTCGGAATTAACATACATTGCAAAGTCCTGTGTCATTGTTTTATCTGGAGAGTAGCTTAATTACAGTTAGATATGTATTATGTGTCACTATTTAATTCTTACTGTTTAATGGTAGTAATGGCCGCTCTCCTTGGCGCTCAGGGCTGCGGGGTTAGCATTATGTCTAACTGGCTGGTGTCAGGATAAATGAAAGTGGCGAAAAACAACAAACAAACAATCAATCAATCAACTGTTTAAAAAGCTATGTGCATTATTCGAGGTTGTGAACCGTTGTTTGGAACATAAAAACATTCAATACGTCTTAGTCGTCATGAATCTGACCTGTTCTGTGTAGATATTGACATTTTCACTGTCCATACAGCTTCATAACAGAACATGGTTTTGTGACGTTCCGTGTTATGCCTCAATGGATGAAAAGTAGCGAAATACGCTCATTCCTCATATTCTCGTGTGAACGACTCATTACTTCTGTCAGAATAAGCTTTTTTAAGTACTGACATTCCTAGATTTTAAATTAGAGAGAAGCATACGACCGTTAAATGCTACTTACATCTGCATTACGTAATACATGCCTTGTTCTGTCAGTTGACTTAACTAGAATACATTTTATAACATTCAGGCACATTCGCCTATAGTTAATAACAAATACAAGTATGTCGAGGGCTTGGCGTGAAACAGTTGTAACTTAAAACCTATTTTGAAAACCCTGGTGTAGGGGCAATTTCGACCCTTTTGTAAACAATGCAAATTTAGGTGCCATTGCTCAGAACGAGCAATGGCACCTAAGTTTCCATTGTTTACCAAGAAAAATGATTTAAGGCTTATAAAGACTTTATGGCGAGGTAATTAACCTTGGTAAAGAATTACCAATTTTAGTTACAAACGTTTCACGCCAAGCCCTCGATGTACACTTTACACAACGTAATCCCTTTACGAGAAGCAACAATAAAATAAATAATTTTGATCTATGCTGTTTCATCTTACAGGTTGTTCGCCGTCATATTGTCCGAGGTCAAAGTCTTACTTACGAGTCCATAATGAATGGTAACTTTGGATACTACGCAAGAGATCATAACTTGACTGTATTGTTAAGGACGGACGGTATGCTATTACTCTTTGTTATTTTCTTTCACAGCATCTACTCAATTTCACCACAGTCTTTACAGGTCACCAGAAGCTTGCTAACATGTCATATACAAGATTTCTAAAAAACGTCTATCTTGTTCAGACTGCGTGGATGCAGGGATCAAAAGCTTGTTTTAATATCGTTTCCGATATATATCTACACTGAAGGCAAGGTTGGTAACCATTGTATAGGCAGGATTATGCAATTAATTACAAAACACTAACTGATCAGAGGATTCGTTTTCCACATGGAGCATCTAATCGGAAATATTCAGGCTCAATACGAAAAAATAATTTGGACTTCGGATCACTTCAGCTAAACGAACTAGCTGTGTCCATTGTCGAGGTTGTCCACGAATATGCCTTAAGAATGAGTATTGAATCCGTTTCCGGTCATATGATTCGATTGAACACAAGTTTCGAAAATAATCTGTATCCATGCTAAGGATCAATATGATAACTGCTTTAGGCTCCGTCACACATACGCGACACACGGCCAGGCCCGTGCATTGAAAATAAATGAATAAATGGAACAAACTATCAGTGCGTCGTTGTGCGTTCAACTTTTACCAGGATTTAAAAGAAGCTAGCGAGTCGACAACGACTGCACAGCGTGTTGATAGCGCGTTACGCATGTACATGGCGCATACAGAAATTTCTTTAAGCCTTCTATGACAAATATGTACATAGTAAGATCAGCTTGCGTGGATGAGCTGACTTATCTTGACTACACCGGTCGCAATCAAAGACTTTCAAAATAGTAGAAATGGCGTTCCTTCCTTGGTGGTCAGGATTGTGGGGCAAGCACTACGCCTGGCTCGCTGATGTCAGGATAAATGGACCAGTAGTACTGGTAACTAACTCGGGCTGTGATATAACTGAACAAGTGTTGAATGCGGCGTAAAATCAAACATCTAGTAGCTGAATTAAATCAGTTAGTAAGCACATGAAAAAGAAATACACAAACAGAGCAAGAATTTGTTTTGGTGCAACAAAATCAAGATATGTTTCCATTCGAGAAATCCAAAAGAACTATCTTCAGATGATACATTGCCTCACGTGTAACTATTACCTTTGGTATTCAATTACAGTCTTACACCGAGACAAACATTGGTCCTCTTTGTTATTTGAATGGTGGAGTTGCTGGTTCTTCATCGCTTTTCATGTTTTTAACTGTATCCTAACAATTTCTATCGTTATCAATACAGGTGTATATATACGATGGAGGGACATCGATGCCAAAGTGATACGTCCGAATATTTTAGCCTCTAACGGTATAATCCACGTGATTGATAGGTTTCTGCTGTCCACGCCCTACCAGACGACAACCATCTCAACGTCAACACCATCAACGGCCGCCACGGTGTCGTCTGCAATAACTTTACATGTGTCGTATGGGATACAGTTTGTGTGTTTGTGTGTGTGTTTTAGTATTAACAAATTATTACCGTCATTTGCTTTCCATAGATGACACGCGTTTTTAGACTTGCGCAATTAACGTGTTATTGACAGATCTTAACGGTTTCTTTCATACTTTGCGTTGGTGTTCAACAGAGAGAGAGAAAGGCGTTTGTTAATAAATTAAAGTGTCTGAACACATCTCTCTGAAAGGGAACGGACAGAAGTGCGCTCGGTGAAAGAGTTACCTGAGTTTCCGAAACGCAATCCTTTTTTTCTTTTCTTGTAAAAACTTAGAAACAATTGTAAGGAGATCTGAATCATGTGTTCAATATTACGGATAGTTGACATCAGTTGGAGCACCATCTAACATTGCGGGATATTTGTGTGACGTGGATGATTGATGTGTCAGATAGGATTTTGATTCCCGAGCCAAGTTACATGCTAGCCGACATTCGGTGAACTTAGAAAGTGTGGTGATTACGATCAGACTGCCTAGTAACCGTTTTGTGATCGTCAGCGTCCAGCAAATGCTTGCGCTTCTTCTGTGCTTGTATGTCTAGGAATACAAAATGTACGACAATCTTTCAAATGTGCAGATGCACGGGCCGTGTTTGGTCTTTATAATTCGCAGAATTATTCGGTTTGCTTATACAGACGTGTTAGGTAACTAGAGGAAATTGTTAAAATCTGATCAAATTACCTCAATATAAAAAAAAATGAAATCCATATTAATTATACATGTACGACATTTATAGGTTCTGTATGTTCATAGCAACGGCTTTGGAAATTAAATTTCAATTCCGCAGCTTGGGTTATTGTTATAATATATATATATAGACGTGTGTCTTAGTATTTCCATTTTTCATTGTTATGACGTTTTTGATGACATCACGATGACATCATGTTTGTTGCGTAATACGAGGACCTAATATCGGGACTTTTAGCCAAAAGGAAGATCCGGATCAGCTTGCCCCTCCGCACAAATGATCAGGATCGTGTGGTATTTAAGCGGGATGGAAGCATATTGAGAACAGATATGACTGATGACCGATACTACAGTGCCCGAAACTTTGAAAACTATTAAAACGTTCTACGTGCTCAGATATGAACTCCACATACTCCAAATAACACTTCTGATTGGTCAGTTTCGATAAGGAATTTACTTCTGACCAATCAGATACTTTTAGTTCTGAGTACAGATAGCACTTTTATAGTTTAAGAGCCTCGCTTCTATTTGATTGTAATTCCATCAATTTAGAAACCTCCGAATATCTGGTTTCGTGTGAAGTGGCGCCCTTTTTTTTAACAGTATTTAATCGAAACAGATATGATCTTAATTATATTCAATTGACGTCACAATTATATAAATATTAGCAAAACAATAACTGTTAACACTTTCAGATATGCATACGTATTATGGCGCATCTGAAGCAGGCGACATTAAAAAAGAACAAAAGGAGAAATTGCTCATAATTAGGAATTTCCTCTGATGTCACAAGGTTCCCAAGTATATTCAATAGTAATGCATAATATATTCAAAGTCGTCTGCTTCAGACGTGACTATGTGGATCATGGGTTAAGTATGAACTATATCAGTTATTTTTGTCCATAATGTGTTGTTCCCTTATTCGTTTGTTATGTGTTATGTGGACATAATATATTGTTAACACTATTTTAACCCTTATCCTGCTGTTACTGATTTAAAAAATATATATTTATCAATCATGTTACGCACGACTCTAGATTAATATTCACAGTATAATTTGATCGCTTACTAGATCTATGTTTGCAGGAATCTAGCGGGATAAAGGTTTTTAAAACATGTCAATATAAAAAACTACCATTTAACATAAACATCAACTATATACATGACTAGTTGATTTACAATAACGATTTTAAAATTGAAAAATTGACCGCGTCTATCGAAATGGGGTTATGTTGCACTGACGAACAGTCGAATAGCCTCGTGTGAACCAGTGCATTCACAGTATTTCCAGTCTTACCTTTCCGGTTAGGTTTTTGAAACACACACATACATAATTTTGACAGGAAAACATAAAGTGTAGTGTAACTATTTGTTACCCATATCCAACATTGAAGCAGACAACTTTAGAAAACATCGAGGCAAATCGAGAAATTGCTCATTATGAGCAAATTCTCCATTTGCTACAATGTTTTCAACTCTATTCTATAATTGTAGAATGTTTTCATAGTTTTAAGTTGATATTTTGCAAAGTCGTCTGCTGCCGATTTGTTTTATGTACAGGAAAGGGTTAACTCAGTGTTACAACTTTAGGTGATGCCGGAAAGTGGATTAACACGGCTGTTCAATGTGTAGATCCCATGTAGCCCGTTACGGCAATATATTATACTTCTTTCAATCACATTTCTCTATTTTAAAATTTGTCTGAAACGGCGTTATGGCAGAAAAGCGCAATTGTTCAGTTTGACATCACCATGTGTGGGTCTCGTACCAATGTGTGCCCCGGTAGCTCAGTCTGTAGAGACGAGGGCTGTCAATCCAGGGGTTGTAATTTCGAACCCCAACAGTGCATCATTCTTTCCGATATTTGACAAAAGTCACTGTGACAAGCGTCATTCGTCTTTCACCAATGGGCTAACAGTTTATGTGGAAAAGCAACCAGTTGCTTGGAAAGTATGTTGTGTGGAGTATACTGGTGTGAGAAAGCCATGCAACACATAATTAGGTGAACTGGTCGCCGTGATATGAATTCGAATTATTGTACCATCGACCATCAATGGTGAGCTGTCGTTGCTACCACCCGATTAAATTACTATTGCTGAGACACTTGGAATAATTGACTGAACTAAGTCAGCACTTTGCTTATGTAGATTGCTTTGCGACATGTTCTTCGTCAAGAATCATGTTTGGAAATTAGAGTTCTGCACTTTGTTGTTATCATTCTGTAGCAAAGTCGTTTGAATTGTTAAATATCTCATGGCGTTCAATCGAATATTCAACCTCCTTTCGAATTGTAATAATCCCGTTATGCACTCGTGCAATTGTCTAATGTGTTTCAACTGAGGTAACACTTCCAACACGTTATTTCTGTTTTCCTTTAACAATTGTATTTCTTTTGTACGATGCCATTCTTTAATATAGAGAGCTATTGATACTGCTGTATACAACGTCTTCTGAAAACACTGTGGAAAAATATAAAGGCTTGTTTCAAAAACGCTTCAGAACTGTATGAGAATTACACTTCCAGTTGCATTATTTGCTTTGTCCATAAAGAATATTTCAGTCAAATTTCTTTAATAAACCACATCTAATAACGAAAATATTTTACAGGCATGGGATATGAATTTGAATATCAAATGCAAAACTTTTCTTTCTAAATGACATTTTATCTCAATAATTATCTTTTAAGATATATGCATACATATATGTTTTAGATTGTATTGTTATCATATCGTGTTCTTACACATTGTTTATCAAACGAGTTTATATGTATAAACATTGTGTACAGTTATGTAATTATATTATGTACGTTTTTGTTCAAATAACATTAACTCTTAAATTGCTACTAGAAATCCAAGACAGACTCTGGTAATGAAAATAAATGTTGAATAGATATAACAATGGCTATTCGATGCACTCACTTTCCTTTATTAGACTAGGAAAGTTTTTTTCTCCGTTTTAAGCCTGTATTCCTATTTGAATTTAACTTATTCCAACATACAGTTGCATTCTGACGCCTCTGCAGCAGACGAATTCTGAAAACACTACGTCAAAAGGAGACATTTGTAATACTTTTTATTTTATATACAGAGATTTCTCATGTGTCTGCCTAGATTATTTTCAAAGTTGTCAGCTGCAGATGGGTTGTATGTGGGAAAGGGCTAATCATATATTTTTTTCAAACGAGCGGCGCTATGGGAAAACCAAGTTTGAGGCATTTCCGATCAGTGTAGATCCAAACCAACCTACGCTTGATCTGGCACTGCACTGTTCGTTAATTAATCACAGAGGGTCTCGTTGAAATTCAGACATAAGCCATTTTAATCTAACTGCCGCGACGGGTGCATAGGCACATATGTATCTACACTTGATTAAGTGCTAGAGTTAGTTGTCCTGGAGCACTGGTCAAATGTAAAGCAATCAGAAAAGCTTTTCAGTTTAATTTAGTTTGTTTTTAGATAGTGCGGTCAAGAAATCCTCGTCGTTTATGGCATTTCGTGCATGTATATCGTATAGAAATTGTCTTGTAGCACTTTAATTATGCGTTGAAATCAACGTTTTATTTGTCCGATGCTGGTCAATGCCGTTGTTGAAAACCTGAATTCCGTTTGGGGGTTGTGCGTGTTTAACGTTGGCTAATGATAGCCAATCCACCAATCAAAAGCTATAATTTGATTGGTGGATCGCGTGTCGTAAGCTGTCTTTATAATACACGGAATTCAGTGCGTCTGACTAACAATTCGTTTGCACGAATATGAACCGCTCTACATGCGGATCTAGTAATAATAGATAACATAAACATCAATAAAGACGGACACGTCACCCGTATATGTAGATTAAGATATATTAATTGAGATAATTATAAATATCAAAATAAACATTCCATGTTTGGAATGGATGTAATAAAATACTGATAAACCATGGAATACAGTGTTATATTGTGATTTATATAACCATGTTTTATTGTGTGGGTACGATATCAAAGAGCAGTTCCTCTTTCAAAATGTAATGGAACCCGAGATGAAGTGAATAAAGTGTCTGGGTCAAGGCCTAGAGACTGGGTTGAAAAACAGTAGTCACTCGGGATAATACAAGGTCTCATATTGTTCTCCAAATATATGAGCCGTTCCGCGAGAAAACAAACGTTGTGGACTCTGCGTAAAGTATCAACCCGGATCAACATAAGCATTCCGTGCAGGCTAACCTGGACAGACACGTTTCACTTCCTGTGGATTTAATGTTTCAGGAATCATTACTCTATACCTCTATCCCCCTTAGACGGAATGTGTCGGCCCGAATCAGTACGTGCCTGGTAAAAGACATGGTGGAGATCTAATAACTTACCAGTACGTGCTTAGTAGAAACAAATGGTTGAGTTCCAATAACTAATCAGTATGTGCCTGGTAAAATGTCATGGTTGAGTCCTGATAGCTTATCAGTACGTGCCTGGTACAAATACATGGTTGAGTTCCAATAAAAAATCAGTACGTGCCTGGTAAAAGACATGGTGGAGTAACACTAACTAATTAGTACGTGCCTGGTACAAATACATGGTTGAGTTCCAATAACTAATCAGTATGTGCCTGGTAAAATGGCATGGTTGAGTCCTGATAGTTTATCAGTACGTGCCTGGTACAAATACATGGTTGAGTTCCAATAACTAACGAGAAAAAAACACCATAGGTGCTTAAATATTAACATATATTAAGGTTTATTGCCTCTAATCACAATCATACTATACATCACATGCTAGTTCACATTCATACTATATATCACATCCTGGTTCACATTCATACTATACATCACATCCTGGTTCACATTCATACTATACATCACATCCTGGTTCACAATCATACTATATCACATCCTGGTTCACATTCATACTATACATCACATCCTGGTTCACAATCATACTACATCACATCCTGGTTCATATTCATACTATACATCACATGCTAGTTCACATTCATACTATACATCACATCCTGGTTCACATTCATACTATACATCACATCCTGTTTCACATTCATAGTATACATCATATTCTGGTTCACAATCATACTATGCATCACATGCTAGTTCACATTCATACTATACATCACATCCTGGTTCACAATCATACTATTCATACTATACATCACATGCTAGTTCACATTCATACTATACATCACATGCTGGTTCACAATCATACTACACATCACATGCTGGTTCACAATCATACTACACATCACATGCTAGTTCACATTCATACTATACATCACATGCTAGTTCAAATTCATACTATACATCACATGCAGGTTCACATTTGTAATATACATCACATGCTGGTTCACAATCATAATATACATTACATGCTGGTTCACAATCATACTATACATCACATGCTGGTTCACATTCATACTATACATCACATCCTGGTTCACATTCATACTATACATCACATGCTGATTCACATTCATACTATACATCACATCCTGATTCACATTCATACTATACATCACACCTTGTTTCACATTCATACTATATTTCACATCATAGTTCACATTCATACTATACATCACATCCTGGTTCACATTCATGCTATAAATCACACCCTGTTTCACATTCATATTATACATCACATGCTAGTTCACATTCATACTATACATCACATCCTGGTTCACATTCACATTATGCATTACATCATGCTTCGCATTCATACTATACATCACATCCTGGTTCACAATCATACTACATCATATGCTGGTTCACATTCATACTATATCATATGCTGGTTCACATTCATACTATACATCACATGCGAGTTCAAATTGATACTATACATCACATCATGGTTCACATTCATAATACACATCATATGGTGGCTCACGATCATACTATACATCACATGCGAGTTCACATTCATACTATACATCACGGTTCACATTCACAATATACATAGCATCATGTTTCACATTCATACTATGCATAGCATCCTGGTTCACAATCATACTACATCACATTCATATTACATCATATGCTGGTTCACATTCATACTATGCATCACGTGCTAGTTCATATTCATACTATACATCACATGCTGGTTCACATTCATTATTTACATCACATGCTGGTTCACAATCACACTACATCACATGCTGGTTCATATGCATACTACATCGTATGCTGGTTCACATTCATACTATACATCACATGCTAGTTCACATTCATACTATACATTACATGCTGGCTCACAATCATACTATACATCACATGCTAGAGTTCACATTCATACTATACATCACATCACGGTTCACATTCACAATATACATAACATCCTGGTTCACAATCATACTACATCACATGCTGGTTCACATGCATACTACATCATATGCTGGTTCACATTCATACTATACATCATACGCTGGTTCACAATCATACTACACATCACATGCTGGATCACAATCATACTATACATCACATGCTAGTTCACATTCATACTACATCATATGCTGGTTCACATTCATACTATACAGCATACGCTGGTTCACAATCATACTACAATCACATGCTGGTTCACAATCATACTATACATCACATGCTAGTTCACAATCATACTACATCACATTCATACTATACATCACACACTGGTTCACATTCATACTACACTTCATGCTAGTTTACATTCATACTACATCACATGCTAGTTCACAATCATACTACACATCACATGCTGGTTCACAATCATACTATACATCACTTGCTAGTTCACATTCATACTATACATCACATGCTGGTTCACATTTGTACTATACATCACATGCTGGTTCACATTCATACTATACATCACATGCTGGTTCACAATCATACTACATCACATGTTAGTTCACAATCATACTACATCACATGTTAGTTCACAATCATACTACATCGCATGCTAGTTCACAATTATACTACATCACATGCTGGTTCACAATCATACTATACATCACATTCTGGTTCACATTCATTCTACATCACATGCTAGTTCACATTCATGCTATCCATCACATGCTAGTTCACAATCATACTATACATCACATGCTGGTTCACATTCATACTACATCACATCCTGTTTCACATTCATACTATACATCACATCCTGTTTCACATTCATACTATACATCACATAATGGTTCACATTCATACTACATCACATGCATTATCCCTTTTATTATATTTTGAAAATATCTAGACAAAAATATGGAAAATCTGTATAAATAAAAGTATGGTTATTTAATGGAATTGAAAATAATGTGTCAAGAGGAGAAATTGCTTTAATGATTCCCAAATCTCAAAGCATATATGGTTATGTCATCTTAAAAGGCATCTGGCAGAATATTCCTCTTTTTGCCTCATCGTTTGTTATGTTGTCATTATATAATATTATATTGAGTATCCAGGAATAAAACATCGAGAGGTATTAGTAAAACTAAGCTTTGAAAGGTTTATTTCACAAGCGATATAAACTCAATTTGTTTCAACCACTACATGTACAAATAGATATTAAATAACTTACTTTAACTAAATTTAATGTATCTATATGGTATTTGCTGCCGTCCACGTGTACAAGTCAAATCACGCTTTGTCGCAACGAACGTTGGTAAGAATTCGAGATTATGATCCCCGAACGCCTTCTGTGTTAATGAGTGGGTTATCTATGTTCGACCGATGGTGGATTCCCTATGTTTGAGCATTCTTAACAACGTATATAACTTGAATTCACTTATGTGAACATTATCGCGACCAAAAAATGTGAAGTAATAAGAGCGAAGTGCCGATGAAAATCAGTCTGTATAGATCAACGGGCTGATCTTGGCCTGCACTTTTCGCAGGGGACATATAAATCATCTACGCGCGGTGAAGAGGTTAAAAGGGTACAACTTTGTTGGTTATATGTTTATTTTATTCTCTTCTGTAAATCAATAATCTCTTAGTTATATTAATCTGTTTGTATTTACTATAAAAACAAGTATGTTTCAATGTTATAAAACCAACATTGTGGACTTTGCGTAATGAATCGACCCAGATCAGCCAGCGCAATCCGCTAGTCCGGGCCGACACATTCCGTCTCAGGGTGATAGAGGTATAGAGTATTGATTCCTGAAACCGAAAATCCACAAGTGGCGAAAAGTGTCTGTCCGGGTTAGCCAGCGCGGCATGCATAGGCTGATCCGGGTCGATACTTTACGCAGAGTCCACAATGTTGGTTTTCTCGCGGGACGGCTCATATCAATATATCTGCGTAATGTATCGACCAGATCAGCCTGCGCTGTCCGCGCAGACTGATCCGGCCGACACATTCCGTCTAAGGGGGGATAGATAGAGTAGTGATTCCTGAAACAGAAAATGCACAGGAGGCGAAAAGTATCTGTCCGGGTAAGCCTGCGCGGCATGCTTAGGCTGATCCGGGTCGATACTTTACGCAGAGTCCACAATGTTGGTTTACTCATGGAACGGCTCAATTATGAAGTATTTAAAAACCCTACACAGGTTTAAACAAAAACCATCTCTGATAATTGACCTATCGGACCAATTCAATATTATACCATTATAATATATCTTTACATTCGCGAATTCAAGTTATAGAATGTAAATAACAAATACACATCATTGTACCAACCTTTGTTATGGAGTAGATGGAAGCTTTGGTAAGGATGGAACTTCGGTGATTCAGTAACAAGCATTTTAAAGAATGACTTGTTCATGGGTATATCATAAAAAATTTAAAATTACAAAAAAACAACAACACACATTGACCAAAGAAGGCCACTGATCATTAATTATATATTTTACTTAATGTTTCCTTAAGTTTGACATTTTATGCAAAAAATACATTGGTAATGTGCATGGCCCTCACTGAATATATTTTTGAAATATTGTTTTGTACAAATACTACATAATTATTTATACTTTCAAAGTATAATCAAAGTACTGAAAGTACAGAAATGCGGGGGATGTTGCCTATAGATTGTTAACAAGATTGTCCTTTAATTTGACCTAGTGACCTACTTTTTGACCCAACATGACCCATGTTAGAACTTGACCTAGATATTATCAAGAAAAACATTCTGATAAAGTTTCCTTCAATTTGGTCTAGTGACCTAGTTTTTAACCCGGCATGACCCATATTCAAACTTGACCTAGATATCATTTAGATAAAATTCTGACCAAATTTCAAGCTGCTGTTGCCAAAGAAGATGTGTCTACAGAGTTCAATTTGGCAAAGTGACCTAGTTTTGGACCCAATGTGACCCATATTCGATCTTGACCTGGATATCATTAATACAAACATTCTGACAAAATTTCAAACTGCTGAAGCAAACATTGCGGCCTCTAGATTGTTAACAAGCTTTTCATTCAATTTGACCTAGTGATCTACTTTTTGACCCGACATAAACCATGTTCGAATTTGACCTACATATCATCAAGACAAACATTCTGATAAAGTTTCAACATGCTCAAATTGAAAATAAGGCCTCTAGAGTGTTAACAAGATTTTCCTTTAATTTGACCTAGTGACCTCCTTTTTGACCCAACATGACCCATGTTAGAACTTGACCTAGATATCATCAAGAAAAACATTCTGATAAAGTTTAAACATGCTCAAGCTAAAAATGCAGTATCCAGAGTGTTAACAAGATTTTCCTTTAATTTGGCCTAGTGACCTAGTTTTTAACCCGGCATGACCCATATTCAAACTTGAACTAAATATCATTTAGATAAAATTCTGACCAAATTTCAAGCTGCTGTAGACAAAACAAATGTTTCTACAGAGTTCAATTTGGCCTAGTGACCTAGTTTTAGACCCAATGTGACCCATATTCGAACTTGACCTGGATATTATTAATACAAACATTCTGACAAAATGTCAAACTGCTGACCTAGTGACCTGTCATAAGCCATGTTCGAACTTGACCTATATATCATCAAGACAAACATTCTGATAAAGTTTCAACATCCTCAAGTTGAAAATTAGGCCTCTAGAGTGTTAAAAAGATTTCCATTCAATTTGACTTAGTAACCTAGTTTTTGACCCGGCTTGGCCCTTACTCGAACTTGGCCTAGATATCTTATATACAGTATAATTTTCATATTAACATATAAATGTACTGTCTTTCGGTCTAAAATGCTCATAAAAATCTTTTTTCAATTTATCGATATTGCCCGACATCATAAACAGAAGAAAAAAATCGCAACTTCTTGTTGATGAATCATGCAATTATCATTCGGCACACGTCAGCTCTTTTCGGTACCCTAGATCTAATATGTAAACAGCCTACGCGTATGAAAACACCCGATAATGTGATTGTCACAGTATGCTTTATTACCTGTATGTATTAAACACCGATAATTTAACACCTTGCGAATCCAAGTCGTGTGTTGATTGACCGTTGAACACAGTAAGATTACAGTTAATCTCGACCAATTAGTGTGGC
Source organism: Serripes groenlandicus (assembly GCA_031761405.1). Taxonomy (NCBI): domain Eukaryota; kingdom Metazoa; phylum Mollusca; class Bivalvia; order Cardiida; family Cardiidae; genus Serripes; species Serripes groenlandicus. Next base: position 140,174,241 of record JASEVX010000003.1, read on the forward strand.
CGCTGGCCGCGTTTCAAAGGGGACCGCTGATCAAGGCAGTTTATAGAGTATTATTGGTTGGGAGGGATTTAAAGTGACCGTTTAACGCCGGTGACCGCTGATCGCATGTGACCGCTCACACAAGTTTGACAGTGTATAAACATTTTGATCAAATTTCAAGCTGCCTTAGCAAAAAATGTGGCTTCTACAGTATTAACAAGATTTTCCTTCAATTTGGCCTAGTAACCTAGTTTCTGACCCAATATGACCCATATCCGAACTGGACCTAGATATCATTATTACAAACATTCTGAAAAGGTTTCAACATGTTCAAGTTGAAAATAAGGCCTCCAAAGTGTTAACAGGATTTCCATTCAATTAGGCCTAGTGACCTACCCGGCTTGACCCATATTCGAAATCGGCCTATATATCATTTAGATAAACATTCTGCCAAATTTCAAGCTGTCTTAATAAAAAAAATGCGGCTTCTACAGTCTTAACAAGATTTTCCTTCAATTTGGCCTAATGACCTTGTTTCTGACCCAATATGACCCATATTTGAACTTGACCTAGAAATCATTAATACAAACATTCTGACAAAATTCAAATTTCTGCTGAAATTGCGGCCTCTAGAGTGTTAACAAGCTATTCCTTCAATTTGACCTAGTGACCGACTTTTTGACCCGACATGACTCATGTTCGAACTCGACAAGACAAACATTTTGATAAAGTTTCAACATGCTCAAGTTAAAAATGTGGCATCTAGAGTGTTAACAAGATTTTCCTTCAATTTGAATTAGTGACCTACTTTTTTACCTCAAATGGCCAAGTTTCGAACTTGTCCAAGATTTGATGGAGTCGAATGTTCTGATAAAGTTTCATGAAAATCCGATGAAAAATGTAACCTGTAGAGTGGTAACAAGGGAAACTGTTGACGATGCACGACAGCCGTATTTCCGTATTTTTCATGCAGGGATTTTCTCAAAAGGTTTTTGAGCTACCCGCTTTCAAGCTACTCGTTTATCATATATTTAAAAGAAACATTTCTAAATTATGTATACAACTTCATGGATTAAAACTTTACATTGTGTACGTTTACTTTGTATAATGTACATACTGTTTGCCTTGCTGTGAAACGTATTTAACTGATCCCTGGACAATCAAGAAGAATTGTCCATTTTGAAAAAAACAGAGGGCAGCACAACAATTTTACAAATTTACACTTCCTGAAAGCTGGGCATGGCAATATACGGAGGTATTCCCCCGCATAAGAATGAAGCAATGACCATTAGAAAACAAGCAGTAAATGATTTGTTATAACAATGATTCTGATTATCCTTTTAAACTCTACCCTACTATTCGTAACAATCCTGTTGTCCCTCTCGAAATGTTTATACCTCTTGAAAACATATACACCTCTCATAAAAATGAGTTTTCCATTCCTGTCATTTGCTTTTGTATAGTTTTATTCATTAATTTCTCATTTGTACACGCTTTCTTTTCCCCTTTTCTGTATTTGCCATATTTAACTTGCAAATGACTTAAGGCAATGCACTTTGATGATGCAAATAACATGTTTGCATGTATGTATGTATGTATGTATGTATGTATGTATGTATGTACATGAGTTAACTTTTAATCAGAGTTGTATGAGCAAATGACTTTGGTCCTCTGTCAGTAAAGGGGTATTTTTACTGTGAATACACGTGTCTTATATGAAAGCTTTATCACGAACAGGAAGTAAGTAATGACCAAGGTTAAAGTTTTGGACGACACAGTCGAGCAGACAGGCAGAACTAGATGTCTCCAGAGTTTGGTGTCGATAATATTGTGTAACACAGTTTCCTATTGGTAACTCTATCAGACATATATGGATATTGATATTGATTCATAGTTTATACATAATAGAGTATAACACATAATTCAATTGTGTTTATTCAAAATGTCTGGCCTCCGGCCGATAACACACTTACTTATAATCTGACAATGACAAATATTTATTGAAAGTAATTAGGCCACCGGCCCATAGTACATAGCATTCTATTTAACAAATATTATAGAGCTGAGAATGATGTCTTTATCATTTTTTCATTAACATATAAATGAATTATGAAAGTTTCTTTATTACATCAGGATTGCCGTTTTGAACCAACGTATAAAAGTCATCAATGTTGGTGTCGCCTACATACCAATCAAATAAAAGTACAGTTCTTAATTGATCAAACTTTTGGCAGTGAAAAAACACATGAAATTCACATTCATCAATGTTTTTCTTTTGACTTTTGAAAACCATAAATGCATATTCTTAGTTCATATTTCATAGATATGCATAGTCTGGAGTTACCTGCGCCAATCAAAACAGTTTAGGGTCAGGTAAACACCACTAATGGCGGCGCACTTTGGACATGGTGGTAGAAACAAAAGGCTAGACAGGCGACCTTTTGAGGACATTTTGTGAACCAACCAGTTCACCTCTTAAACAGTGGAAATAGTTTGCTTCATTATGAATGTATTGTAATGGTCCATTGAATAGCTTACTAAAATACGTTTGATATAAGCTAATTGTTTGGGAGGATTTGTGGAGGATTTTGGTACATACTGACATACAAATGCATGTCAGTAGAGTTAGAGTTATATTCTATGTTTTTCAAAAGTAGATGATTTAAAATCAACAAACAAAGACTATCAACAATAAATATAAGATATTCACATCCACTTCCATACTACACGGTACACAAGATATTTAAAAGATACTCTATATAACCATTTCCCACATATATACTAACAGTGTGACAAAAGATGTAATAGCAATAACTCCCTTTGCCACAATATTTTCAACTCTGTACAATAACTTTATGTTTATTTATATAGAGTTATATAGAGTTTCCATATTTTGCCTACATGTACATGTTTCTAAAGTCGTCTAGTTATTGTATTTGGGAAATATACAATGTTCATTAGCCTTCATGTTACGCAGTGGGTAATTATAGCCAATTTGACCGTTGGTTGGTTTCATAAAACACCCAATTCTCTAAATACACATGCATAAGTAAGAATGTCTGTTCGCAACTCTTGGTGGAATACTCTTTAACCCTTTCTCCCATACAACAACTTGCAGCAGACGACATTGGAAACATTTAGTCAACCATATGATAGATCTCTAGAAATGAAAGCATAATTATTTAATAGAGTTGAAAACAAATTTGCCAAATTATAAATTACTCATTATGAGCAATTTCTCCTTCTGCAACAATGTGTTCACAAGTCTTCTGCTACATAGGCGTTCATACGAGACATTCAGAGAATCTGACTCATGTGTAACAAGTGATGTGTTTTATAGCTGTTTTCCAAAATACATTCTGACCCCGGATCTTGTGCAGTACAATCTTTAAAACGAAAAAACTGATAAATGTGTTTTTTTGCGCATAGGTAACATGTGTGAGATTTCTTTTATCAATAACCCATGAACATTTCTGAAATGAAACTGGGGGCCGCCATTTTGGTTATGTTTAAAACGCGGTCTGTCAGACGTATACCACGGATTGAACATTATTGTCGTCTAGTCTATCATTTTTAATTCTAAATCGATAATTAAGGTAATAAAAGAACTGCGTAATTTCGTGTGAACATACATTTTAAAGAAAAAGCGAAAAATGCGTGGAACTGAGAATGAAATATTTTGTTCTCGTTCGTCAACATAGCCGAATATGGAACGTGTCTGTACCGTAGGTGAACTAGACGCACGCCATTTACAGTAAAGAGCTTTACTGACACAACGACAAAATTGGCGTTTGAAGCCTTACATTTCACTGTATCCCGAATAATGACGACTACAGACGTATCTGGTGAAATACTTAAATAGAAACATCTCCAATCTATCGTCTAAAGTGTCGGTAAGTAGGCCTAACATTCTATTGTAGAGATGGCAGCAGTCTTCTAAAATGTCTTCAGTCCTGACTGACAAAAAATTCTTCGAACTGACAAATTTTCATACACATTCTCATTTTCATCCATGACCATCCGATTAGTTTCACAGTAATTGGTTGGTTAAACAAAGACGGCCATAGATAAAAATGAGCTTTCTCAGACTGATTTTTAAAAACAAAAAAATCGTAAATTCGGTGAATTCGCATCACTGCAATTTCGTACAACATAATTATACGCAATCCTAGGAAATAAAAAGGTGTTACGTATATGTTTATGGCAGAAGGGGGCCTGGTCAGAATGGGTTAAATGGTATGATATGTTATAATTCAAATATCGGGTTTATGATGCACTACATGTACACTCCTGTTTGGAATTATGCAATAAAATATAGACAAAGAGGGTGGGATACATTTTAATTAAATCGTGGTACTTTGGCAACTATACAGTGTAGCGAATCCCATTTGTTATAGTTTACCAAAGTTGCGTCCCTTTTATTAATTGGATCCATTTGTATAAACATAGGTCAACAATAAATAAGAACATTAATACTGGTTAGTACTGCTTTACATATCCGATAAAGCCTTTAGGTTTTTTAGATACATGCATATTCAAAAGATCACACTGCATACCTAGCCTGTGGTTTATTTTGTTTATAATTTACCCTTTCCCTCATACAATAAATCTGCAGCAGACGACTTTGAAGTTGTCAAGTACAAAAGATAAAAAAATCTCTAAATGATAGTATGAATATTGAATAGACTTGAAATCATTGTGGCAATGGAGAAGTCGCGTATACATGATGGAAACTGTTAAAGCCTTAGTTAATTATCAAGGTGCATGCACCAGACGCTTATTAACACATAAAGTAAGTACATTGTCAATATCCGTGATCGGCGGTAGTAATCTGGATTCAGCTGTTCAAAATAGATAAACTAGCTATCGCACAAGTCTGTAGCAGTACATACAGAAGCAAAAACCAAATGAAAAGTATTTGTAGACAAAGACCATGGCTGTATTCGTATTAGACTAACTAACCCGAACACTAGATCATGTGCTATTAAAAGCTATTATTAAACTAGTTATTACTGTTAACAAAATCCTAGTGTAAATACCGGTGTATTGCTATTGAGATAGAGAGGGAGTCCCGTGATATCGTCAAGCTTTTTTTAAATTGTCTATATATATAGTAATATATCTATTTACATTTGAAACTCATTTTCAACAATTGAATATAGGATGGGTAAATCAAGAATATATCTCTCATTCCACATGTTCATGTCACAATCTTTAAGTATCAAAATCCATCAAGGGGCTTTGAATTGTTCCAAACTTTAATGTTATCACATGAGTGTGGTATTTCAATGGGTAGATTGTTAATATTGTCTGATTATCTAAGATATGATTTAAAATTTTGTAATTACACAGGAAACTCGTTATACTTGTGCAAAATGACAAACATTTGTTTCTAGTTAAGTTTTTTATTCGCCCGTTTTGAAAAAAACGGATCGTGTTATAGTGTTACCTGTGGCGTACGGGCGGGCGGGCGGGCGGGCGGGCGGGCGGCGTCCAGTATGTTGTCAGCTAAATAACTTGAGAAGCCTTTGTTCCATCATCACCAAATTTAGTCAGAATGTGTATTGGCATAATATCTTGGACAAGTTCGATAACTAGCCATATTGCTATTGTCAATCAAGAATTATAGCCCTTTAATTATAGAAATTAACTAAAATTGGTCTTGTCAGCCCAATAACTTAAGAAGCCTTTGTCCAATCATCACCAAATGTTGTCAAAATGTTAATTGGCATTATATCTCGAACAAGTTCGATAACTAGCCATATCGCTGTAGTCACTTTAGAGTTATTGCCCTTTAATTATAGAAATTACCTAAAATTGATCTTGTCTGCTCAATAACTTTAGAAGCCTTTATCCAATCATCACCGAATTTAGTCAGAATTTGTCACTCTAGAGTTATCGCCCTTTAATGACAGAAATTACTTTAAAATGGTCTTGTCCGATCAATAACTTTAAAAGCCTCTATCCCGTCCCCACTAAATTTGGTCAGAATGTATATTGGCAAAATATCAGCCATATCGCGTCATTCACTGGTTGGAGAGTTATTGCCCTTTAATTATATAAATAGCCTCTAATTGGTCTTGTCCCATCAATAACGTTTGAAGCTTTTATCCAATCAACACCAACTTTAGTCAGAATGTGTATTGGCATAATATCTGGGACAAGTGCTATAATCTGCCATATCGCTTGAGATATTGTATTTGATCATCACCAATTTAGACAATATGTTGATGGGCAGAATATCTTGGTCAGGTTCAATAACTAACCACGTTAACTTAGTCACTCCACACTTATATCCCTCGAAATGGCCAACACTATATCAACAGTGTCCGCTCTCTAAATTTGCCTGATATACAACCAATTATCTCTATACTTGGTCTGAAAAAGATAGGACGGGCGTATTTTGTGACATTTTGCGCTCTTGTTATTTATATTTCAGGTATATTCAGTCCACTTTATTTGTAGTCGACCAAGCAAGTAAAAACCCATTTCCTGTCTCTAATATGTGTTAATGTCCGTGTATACTGTACAAGACACAACTACAGTAAGGAGATCTCTTGTATGATGGCCAGTTGAACGCAATGTCACTGTACAGGTCAATACAGTAAAAAGATGAAGACGTCTTAATTCCCTACTTGGACTGAGATTCAATCTAAAGCCAAACCTGGCCTATAGAGGCTACATTGCACCTCCTTTAGTGACCAATTATATACACACAACTAAGAATTCCGAAATTTCTAAATTAATCTTTGCTAGGTGATACAATCATGGCTGAGAGTGGGTTTACTATAGTCGGTGAATTTCGACTTTTGTGCTAACTTAGTAAGGGTGAATAAGCTTAACATTCAAGATTTCATGAATTTCATAAGCAGAGACAATAGGACCTTGGTGGATCTAATAGATGCTGACCGTATTCATGTAGAGCGGGCGAATTTGGAACTAAAAAACTTACAGCAGTGACACTCTGAAAACTGAACTTAGCATATGCTCATGGAGAAGAATAAATACTTAACATCTTATTGTGGACAGCAGTATTGGGCAACTTCAGAGAATTAATGATTGAAGATGACACTTTAGATAAGATAATTTTGATTAACACTGAAACTGAAAGTGCTTTTTATTTATTCATTGATAAATCCTAAAATAGTTGTTATCATTTCACACATGAAGCAAATAAACTGAAAATTATACAAATTCTAAAAATAATGTAGCATAATATAGCATTTGTTCAGATAAATCAGACTACAGCAGACTTATTTGAAAACAACGCCGCAAAAACCTGTACAACATAGATCTATCAATTGTCATATTATTATTGTATACAATCGAAAACATTGTCACAAAAAGAGAAATTACTCGTCCAGATTTTCGAATTTTGCAACAATCATGTCAATGTTATTTAACACTTTACCTTATACGACAATTTTGCAGCAGACGACTTTGAACATATTTTGTCAAAAAAATAGAAAATCTCTATAATTGAAAACATTGTGGCAAAACGAGAAATTGCTTCTTTTGTCACTATGTTTTCAAATAGCCGTCTGCTACAGAGGCCTCAGAAAGCGTCTATATGAGGGAAAGTGTTAACGTTATAAGTCATCTGCATGTGGGACAGGGTTAAACACTAATACTTGCTTACAAGTAAATAAAGCTTTTGGGCACAAACATTTAATATCATTACAAATGATAGTATAATGAAATTTGTGAAAAGAACTCCTTTGAAAACATAAGTGCAAACAGAGAAAATGCTCAAAATGAGCATTTTCTCCTTTTACCACAATATTTTCAACTCTTTTCAATAATTATACTTAATTCAATTGAGTTCTACAGTATTTCTTTCCAAAATGTTTTCAAAGGGTTGCTGCAGATATGTTGAATGTGGAAAATATATGAATATTATAGAAAGTAGACAATTGCAATATGAGATACAGTAACATCCACTAAAAGAAAAGAATAAATTGTTCAATAAAAGCAATTTAAATTTTCTCTCAGTATGTTTTACACATCAATGCTTCAGATGTTCATAAGTCATCCACATCAAATAAAGAATTGAAAACAGAAATGTAGTCCTAACTGACAATAAGAAAACAAAATATTTCTTTAGTTTTAAATTAAACAGGTACATACATTTTAGAGTAATTTTAGTTTTCTTAACCCTTTCCAACATGCAACAAATATGCTGCAGACCAATTTACAAACATTTAGACAACATTTCGGAAAATTTCTATATTCAAAAGTATTATTATTGAATATAGTTGCATGTTGGCGAAAGGGAAAATTACTCATTATGAGCAATATTTCTTTTTGTAACACTGTTTTCAAAACTTGTCTGCTGCAGAGGCTTCAGAAAGCATCTACATGTAACAACGGGTTATCCCTTTACCACTTACAGACTACTACTACTGATGTATCAGAAGCAGGCAACATGTAAACACATAGTGAGGGAAAAAAACAGAACTTTCTCATGATGATTCATTTCTATTTTTCCCTTTAAGATTTGCATATTATCTCAGAATTGTACTTTCTTACATTAAAATTTATCCAGCTTTCCTCAAGACTTTGACAATTTCAAAATAATCTGAATCAAATTCCTTGTATATAAGCAATTAAAGTTAAGATTTGATCTTTAATGTTACAATATTTACTTATTTTTAGATCAACTTCAATCCGAATATATTGTGCTCACTCACTGTCCATTGTACATTAAATCTTCTTCTCTGAAACTGGTGGTGCAATTTTAACTCTTTTCCACATACAACAAATCTGCAGCAGACGACTTTGAAAACATACCCGAAATCAATTGGAAACTCCCTTTAAATGAAAGTACAATAACTGAATAGAGTTGAAAACATGGTGACAAAAGGAGAAATTGCTCGTTTTGAGCAATTTCTTATTTTTTTGACATATTTTCAAAAAGCCGTCTGCTGCAGAGGCATTAGAAAGCGTCTATATGAGGGAAAGGGTTAATAATGAATATTCTCTTGGTGACCCTCATCAAATATTGTTCAACGACTCAAGTTCGATATACAACTTTGGTTGACAGGGATCAGAAAGGGCTGAACATTGAAAAACTTTTAAATTCTTCTCCTCTGCATCCGCTTGCCAAATTCCAAGATAATTATGCAGAAACGATCTTTGGAGGATCCTCTAAAAAACTGTCAAGCCATATTGATTGGCTGAAAACATGGCAGCCATGTGGGTTCAGGAAATGGGCAAACTGACAAAATGTCATTCTAATGAAAGATTATAATTGCTTGTCTACTTTAAAAATAAGACGTAGAAATTATCCCTTAGTACCCCTGTAAACTAGTAGATTAATGATGGATTGTTTGGTATTTTATACTGCTTTCAACATTTATAGCTCACCTGAGCAAACAGTTCTCATGGCGAGCTTTTGTGATCGCCTCTTTTCCGTCATTTGTTTTCCGTTGTCAATAATTTGGTTATTAAAACTCACTATTATTATCTAATCTTCATGAAACTTATTCTGTTGTTTTATCTTGCTTATTTCTAGGCCAAGTTCAAAAATTGGTCATGTCAGTATAAAAACTAGGTTACTAGATTAAATTGAAGGGAAATTTTGTTAACACTCTGGAGGCCGTATTTTTAACTTAAAAATAATGAAACTTTGTCAGAATAAATGCTTGATGATATCTAGGCTAAGTTTAAATATAGGTCATAATTCGTCAAAAACTAGGTCACTAGGACAAATTTGAGAAATATATTGTTAACACTGCTGTAGAGACTATTTTGTTTTTCAGCAGCTTGAAACTTTGCCAGAAGGTATGTCTTGATGATTTGAATATGGGTCATTTCGGAAAGAAATCTTAGTTGCAGTGTCAAATTGAAGGAATTTATTGTAAACACTAGAGGAGGCCCCATTTTCAACTTGAATTGGTGTTTTTAAGATTGTAAGATTTGAATGTTGGTCATGTCGGATAAAATAAACTAGGTCACTAGGCCAAATTGAAGGAAAATATTGTTAACAGTCTGGAAGCAGTATTTTGTCAGAAGGATTGTCTTGTAATGATATCTAGTTCGAAAGAGTTGTTGTCATTGACTATTTGATGAACGATCCAGGGCCACTATAGTTTCAATCTATATCACATGTTTCGTGGATAAGTTACAAGTACTGCTGGTTTATTTATCCTGACACTAGTAAGTCAATATTTGTTTACCCCGCAACCCTTAACGCCAAGAAGGGCAGCCATTACTTCCATTTTGTAGTCTTTAGTATGACCCGGCCGGGGATCAATCTCTCGTCTTCCTGCACCCGAAACGGATGCTTTACCACTACACCATCAAGGCGGTACACAATTGGTAGAAGCCATTTTGATTGTCTGAAGGACTAAGCAATTTTTCAGCATCAGATATGAGGTTAAATGAACTTAAAGCTTTAATTTAAATCTAATCGGCTCAATTATTCAAGCGATCTTGATCTGTAGACACTCATGGACGTCATGGTAGAAGCTATAACAATATGGTGGCATCAGAAAAAGAGGTCAATTGAACTATAAATGTCATCTTCTCCAAATCCACCTAACCAATTACAATGTGGTCGATTTAAGACCATCCTTATCCGGTTGTTTATTATCGATATCAAGATGATTAACCCTTACCCACATACAACAAATCTGCTACATACGCTAGGTAGCATCAGAGAAGGGCTGAAATAAACAAATTTCCCCCTGATACAATCAGTTACACATTTGCTTCTATACCATCATTCAGATAACACATTAAGGGTCATATTGGCCCTTTTATCAAACATTGGTCATTATTAATTCATAATCAATTTTCTGAAAATCTTTACTTTATTATTTTCTGTCTGTATTAATAGACGCCAGTAATACGAATTCAAAACATGTCATGATCATGCAAAACACATGACATGAAGATTTTCATCGTCTATTTTTAAAGACATTTTGATGGCCATAGAATACTTTGTAATATTTTGTTTACAATCATGTAATTTTTCGTAAATAGGTAGTACCTATAGATATATTAGGGTTTTAACGAAGTACATTCCTTTGTTCCTTAAGCAATATGTTGCCAGTGCAATTGAAATTATGAGAAACTGTGGGTTGAAATGGTTGGTCTTTGAGTTTGACGTTTTACATTATTAAAACTATAACTTTACTTGAGATATAAAGCATACATCAAATGTACTTATTATGATAAAGGTTAACGATCAATATCTTTTCGCCTAACATCACTGAAGAAGACGAACCATAGTAGGTAGACACACAAAGCTACAACAGCTGCAAATATCAGTATATGGGAAAACTTTAACTGGATATTCTGATTTAATGCACGGCGTATACTGAAAAGAAGATCAACTAAACTATTATATTGTATAATTGATCTGCTGGATTGTTCCGTGGGGGCGTTTCATCCGTGTGCAATGGCGTGGTCAGGACCTTCAGCAGTTTGAGGGCTTTGTTATCGACGTAAACGTTGTCGTATCCAATGGAATCATTGAGGTTCACCCAATTCAACTGACTGTGTGTCGCCGTGCCCGTTTGTATGAAAGCTTTAGTGATATTGCTATGCCTTTTTTTAAACTCATCAAGCGTGATCATTGGCTCTGTCTCATTAACTGTGTTATCTTCCTCTGGACCTTTAGTTGATTCTGTTGTGTGGGAATATATCGTTTGTGTGAAAACTTCAGTGACCTTTCTATACACTTCTTTGAACTAGCCAAGCGTGAACGTTGACTCTGTCTCATTTACTTCGTTATCTTCATTTGGATCTTTGAGTGATTCTGTTGTGTGGGAATATATGAAGGCTTCAGTGACCTTTCTATGCACTTCTTTGAACTCATCAATCGTGATAGTTGGCTCTGTCGTATTTACTTTGTTATCTTCCTCTGGATCTTTGGGCGAGTTTGTTGTGCTGGTATTTGATATCGTTTCTATAGATTCGTCGTCGAATGAATCGCATGTCACATCGGTGCGATATACCTTAGGACCTACAGTCTTCACCTTGTCGTACTTCGTTATCAATACAAAGATGTCAGTGTCATCTAGGGACTAAAACAATGATATATTTCAGAATGGAACCATAAAGTGGCTTATATTGACATTTTCCAATGAATCTTGAGCAGACGACTTTTGAAAACAGTGTAAGAACAGCTGAAAACAACAATTTATATTTTCAAGTCTATTCATTAATTTTACGTACCATTATAGACATGTTCAATATTTGAAAGTCGTTTGATACAGATTCGTTGTATAATTGGAAATGATTAATAACAAGCAAATTCAGAGAATTATGGTCCCCCGCCAGGGTCTAGGTCACAAGGTCAAAAAAATTGGTATTGATGGAAAGGGGTTGTCACAAGGAATACACATGTGAAATATGAAAGCAGTACCTATTACGGTTCAGAAGTTATGACCAAGGTTAAAGTTTTTGTGACAGCGTGACTGACGGACTGACGGACGGACTGACTGACGAATGAGAAATAATAGTCCCCACGCTTTCGCTAAAGCGGGGGACAATAAACTTGTTGTCTTAACAATATCAATTATGTTGTTAACAGTTACTGTATATACTGCATAGTGAATACCATGTACAAGGGCGCTTCTATTTCTAAATGACATATATATTTTCCATGTTTACAATGTTCACCGTAAATATTTATATATGATATACAAAACGTATTCGAAGAAACACAAATGTGTCTCCCGCCCATATGTCAATAAGTGAAAGAGTGACCTCAAGCCGGACGGCCAGACGGGCCAACATCGGTGAGCTGATCCCTTTATGGTACCCTTCTTGGCAGGAGACACACATCCCAACCGAACAGGGAGGCAATTATATGATTGATGACATTAATTTAAGACTATCTGAAGATCGGATGCACGTGGCGTTGCTAAATCAAACTAGAAATATCACTGAAGGTGACGAATACCCCCAGCTGGTGCCTGACAATATACATATGTACGAGAAATTCAAGGGGCCATAACTCATTTAAAAATAATTCCAGTGCAACATGCCGACAAAGTACACAACTAGGCTTGGTATCAATCATCCTTGGGAAGTTATATTGAATTCTGACCAAGGATTGCTGAGAAATCGTGTTCACAAGAAATGTCGACAATATACATATGTATGAGATATTCAAGGGGCCATAACTCATTTAAAAATAATTCCAGTGCAACACGCCGACAATATACACAACTAGGCTTGGTATCAATCATTCTTGTGAAGTTATATTGAATTCTGACCAAGGGTTGCTGAGAAATAGTGTTCACAAGACATGTCGACAATATACATATGTATGAGAAATTCAAGGGGCCATAACTCATTAAAAAATAATATTCCAGAGGAACACGCCGACAATATGCACAACTAGGCTTGGTATCAATCATTCTTGTGAAGTTATATTGAATTCTGACCAAGGGTTGCTGAGAAATAGTGTTCACAAGAAATGTCCACAGACCAACGGACCGACCAACGGACCGACAAACCGACAAGCGTGACTCCTATATAGCCCCCATATACTATGTATCAGGGGGTATAATAATGGCAAGAATTACGCGAAATTATATGTCTTGCCGTCCGCCGCTTGGACTATCAATGCAAGTGTAAAAGATAAAAACAAAAGTGTGTGCAAGAAAGAACAAGAGCTGTGGGAGGACAACTTTTTTGGGTGACAGGGAAAACATCACCGAGTACTTTATTATATTATTTATAAGCAAAGTACTTTATAAGTTGAAAAAGAGTCATAATTCTTACAAAAAGCTTTGCTGAATTATGCACTCTTGGCTGTTGGTGGAGGTAATGATGGTAAAATGAGTTTTGTAAATGTTTAAGCTATATCTCTAAATGTTTTGATTTTTTTTATATGGTATGAATAACGTTACCAAAATTATAAATCGAAAAAGGGCCATACTTCTTAAACAAAGCTTGTCAGAGTTATGTACCCTTGTCTGTTGATGCAGGTAATGATGATAAATAAGTATTGTAAGTGTATAAACTAAATCACTAATCGTTTTGAAAAAAAGTGGGGTGGTACGAAAAACTTAACCAAAATTCTAAGGCGATAAATGGCCATAATTCTTACAAAAGCCTTGACATAGTTATGTACTCTTGTCTGTTGCTGGGGGTAATGATGGTGAGAAAGTGTTGTAAGTTTCAAAGCAATATATGATTTCGAAAAATAGTAAATTGGTACAAAAAACTTAACCAAAATTCATTATTCTTACAAATATCTTGACAAAGTTATGTCCTCTTGTCTGTTGAAGGAGGTAATGATTGTGAATAAGTGTTGTATGTTTCGAAGCCATATCTGTAATGGTTTTGGAAAAAAGTAAATTGTACAAAACTTAACCAAAATTCTAAGTCGAAAAGGGCCATATTTTCTTGTCTGTTGATAGAAGTAAGGATGGTGAATAAGCGTTGTTAGTTTTGAATCCATATCTGTAATGGTTTTGAAAAAAAGTTGAATTGGTACAAACTTAACCTAAATTCTAAGTAAAAAAGGGGCCATAATTCTTACAAAAACCTTGACAGAGTTATGTACTCCTGTCTGTTGATGGAAGTGATGATGGTGAATAAATGTTGTAAGTTTCAAAGCAACATCTAATGGTTCTGACAAAAAAGGGAATTGGTACAAAAACCTTAACCAAGGTGTGACACCAACGCCGACACCGACGCCAACACCGACGCCGAGGCGAGTAGTATAGCTAGCCTTTTCTTTGAAAAGTCGAGCTAAAAATGTGCTAGTCTCAAACTCCATTAAAATCAATGTGCATTTCACAAAAGAACAATGGGCTACAGTCATCACCAACAACATACATTGTGTAATTATGATCCAAGTTTGAAAGAAAGAAAAGGAACTTTACCTATTAAACTAACCACACCTCTTAACAATGACAAAGTCCAACATACAAGAATTTAAAAGCCACTAAAAGCCACCAACATTCATGTTCTTAACCAAAACCTTAAGGTTTCAATCAGCATTTTCAGTTTTCTGTATAACAAGGGTATAGGATGCAACTATAATCCAAGTTTGAAAGTCCTAGGACTAGTTCTAATTGAGGGGAAAAAAACACGAAACAATTACATTGAGCTAAATGCAATTGTTAAATATAAATACGTTAAAAAGTACCAACGAAATAAAAATAAAAAAATATCCAAATGTATCACCCTTAAACCTGTTTGACATATTGAAGTACTTCAGTAATTAAATGCGTGTGGAAAATTTTAAATCTTTCTACGAAAGATGTAAATGCCATTTTCCAATTCTCAAAATCAATAAAAACCATTAAAATTCAAGTTTTTACTAAAAAATGAAGGTCAAACTTATGAAATTTAAAGGGCATGGCAACCACCTTTACTTTTAAAAGTTGCATAGTTGAATTTACCATGTCTGAAAACATACTATTATACACTAAATTCATTAGAATCGGATAATGTTAACTGTGTTGGTGAATTTGACCGCCCAGTCAAAAAAAGTGCGTTGACCTTTCGACGTTTTTGGCCATAGCGCCCTAAAATAGGAGGTATATAACAAACTACACCTTTTTGGAATCCTCATGATTAGACGAGTAATTTGATATGCATATCAACACGATTGGAATTTATTTGAATTTTGACCCCTGTTTGACCTATTCGGTATTCATCAGGGAACACAAAAACACTTTCAAACCTCTGTTCCCAGAATTTGGTAACGGGACCTACATGATGGTCTCCTACTATAAACATATTTAGCATGCTATGTGCAGAAGGGTATAAGATGCACATATAATAGAAGTTTGAAGGCCCTAGCGTTTGAAGCTTTTGAGAAAAATACAGAAAAAAACAACCTATATCGTTGAGCTAAACGCAATTATAAGACATTACAAAGTTGAAAATACAAAATACAAAAAAATCTAAATATATGACCCTAAAATCCGTGTGTTATGTACCTTATATATTAAATGTGTGTGCACAATTTGAAGTCCTTCTCACGAAATATTAAGATGCTATGCTCATTTCTCAAAATCCACTAAATTCAACAAAAATTCATGTCTTTAACCCCAGAAATAAGGTCATACTTAGCATATTCAGCATAACATGTGAAGACAAGTGAAAGACGCAACTACCATCCAAGTTTGAAAGCCCTAACACTAGTACTTATTGAGAAAAAACGTAATAAAATCCCCACGAAACTTAAGCAACGCCCGGAAAGCAACACCGTAGTCACGGTTTCGCTACTTCGTCGTGGCGAGACAATACACTGAAAAGAGTTAAACATACATTTCCTTGATGAAGTGAATGGATCAACTTCCTGCAACACTTCTCGGACACATTTAATCAGATTGTAGGGGATGTGACCTATACAAGAACAGGCGAAGACTACCATGCTCATTTTATAGTCGTTTCTGGACGATCTGTATCTCAGAGGTAAGTACCCCAACCCGTTCTTTTCTTGTAATCGCATCAGCTCTGCCATGTTGATATTCGGAGGTATGTGACCTGCAAAGACACCAATACAAATGTCTAGTTAAGTTTAGTTTAAATATATATGCAGAGGAATAGATAGGGAGGAGTAAATTGTTGTGTTTTTAAAATAATATCTCTCTTATGAATGAACTTAACCCTATGTCATGAGACGATTTTAGGTACCAACAACATAGGGTTTGGAGTCATGTAATGCCTCGGTCACACATTCACGGATCGTCTTGCCGGATCCACTACGGATGGAAACTCACGGATGACCCCGGAAAAGACTATATCCGTGGTCCGCTACGGATGCACCAGGGTTTGACTACGGGTTTTGACGGATCAACCAAGGATAATGCAGAAAATGGGCTAGTTGACAACGGGGAGTGATACGGATTGCTATGGTTCGGTACGGTTCGGTACGGTTTAGTACGGAATGACACGTGTCACGGCGTATGCACTGCGGATTAACAACGGTTCGCTACGATTTTAGTACAGGTTAGCACGAATTAGCACGGTCTGGCACGGATAAGTACGGACTCTCATGGAGCGCCACGAAGCGCCACGGACCTGCCACGATAAGCAATCCGTATACATAAACTCCCGCGCTCGCGTGTTCATTTCACAACTTCAGGCCTAAGGAAACCGGCCGAGGATCGAACCCGAAACCTCCGGTTCGATGTACACTGAGCAATAAAAGTCGAAACGAATATCGTTGAAAAATATTAAAGTTGAACTATAATGTTGAAGTGAAATAAAATATTCTCAATTTTGAAATATACATGTTCTTTATTTCACTTCAATTTTAAGAGTTCAACTTTAATCCTTTTCATCTATTTTTTTCCAATTTGTATTGTTCAAGTATTATGTTTCAAATTCATAAAGTGAGAAATAAAGACAGAAATAAAAGGTTGATATTAACATTTGTAAATGATGTTAGTGTATCTTTTTTATGTAAGTACAAATAAAAACATATTCAAAAGTACAATAATCTTAATAAAACATGATCTGTAAATATCCAACATAATTCGACCGTTCTGAAGTATACTAGTAATCTTTTATACCATCCTATTCTGCCATGGCACCGCCGCGACAGGTGAATTGACGTAGTGTTTTAGGTACAGCTTCTAAAGTGTCTAAGTTGTCACCCCTTGTGTTCTGCACATATTCCATGTTAACACCCTCTCTCCAGGCTCCGGTGATGAGGTTGTGGTTAACATCCTTTTGATCCATGAGAGGGTTCTCTTCACCAGGATATCTGACCCTCATGATGTTGTGAAGGCACATACAGCCGAGGACTATGGCATGTACTGTATCAGGGTCCTGCAACATGACGGAGAGCATACACCGGAATCTGTTTGCAAGGATACCAAATGCACTTTCCACAACTCGTCTGGCCCTCGAGAGGCGGTAGTTGAAGATCCTCTCGTCATTAGCAAGACCCCGTCTGGAGTAGGGCTTCATGAGGCAGGTGTTTGTGCCAAATGCATCGTCTGCAATGATATAGTAAGACATCGGTCTGTCATCACCGGGAAGGCTGGTGGGACGCCGATTACACCCCTTTCAATGGCGTTTTTCAGCTCACACTGGTTCCAAATCTGAGCGTCGGAGCAAACACATTGTGCACCAATATTCACCCACCGGAACTTGTAATCGGCGTCGACTAGGGCCATCATAACTATTAAGTGATAGCCTTTATAGTTGTAGTATAGGGAGCCACCGTTCTTAGGACACCGTATGGCAACATGTTTGCCATCTAGAGAACCGAGAGCATGTGGAAACTGCCATTTTGCAGAAAACTGGTCGGCTATTGCCTGCCACTGTTCAGGCTCAGTATATGCTGCAATTATGGTCACGCATACGTCCCGAACAATACTAGAGATGATATTGTGCGCCACCCTGAAGCCATACATCAAGGCCCGGTAGCTGTCCCCCCTGTAGCCAGGTATCGCAGGGTGACTGATAGCCTCACTCTAGGTTCGATGGACTGTCTGTACCAGGTAATGTTCTTCATAACCATGCGACCCACTACTTGTAACAGTTCTTGGAACATCCGTAGGTCTATTCTCAGACAGTTCTTGAAAGCAGCTGGATTTTCCACACTCAGTTCAGCCATGAGTGCTTCATACTGGCCGTGGATGGGTCGCGGAGGAGCCAGTCCTTGGTCCATCATCTCTTCTGTCTCCGGTCACTTCTCAGTCTGTCCTCAAGCAGCTCCATCATGGCCCTGGCATTTTGTGCAATATCCAAATAATGTCCAGGTCAAACCAATTAAGTGCCAGCCTAAGTTGTTGGTTGTTCATGTTGGTTGTTGTTAGATGTAGACTTCTTGGATGAAACAGATATGAAGTAGGGCCCTATAAACTGAAAGTATTTATACTGAAGTCTGGTGACAGAACGAGGTGACACCTAGATGATATACTCCGTAATAAACTGTAGTGGACCGTAGTAAGCCGTATTATACCGTGATGTCACGTAGTAACCCGTAGGAATCATTGAGAAACCTTGGTAATCCCTACCTATCCCTAATAGAACGTAGTGCGATCGTGCTGGTCCGTGACAAATCCGTAACAAACCGTATTGTATCCTTGGCTAATCCGTGGTGTAACCGTACACGAACGTAGTTCACCGTAACTAACCGTACCAATCCTTGGCGACTTGAGTCCGGGGATGTACTACGAATAAGTACGGTTTATTACGGACTACAACGGATAAGTACGTTCTAATACGGATCAGTAAGGATGTTCTACGGTTGTCTGATCCGTGGGGAATTGTTCAACATGCTCAAAGATTGTCACGGATATACAAGTTCTACTACGATTGACCCAGGATACAATACGGATAGCTACGGACCACTACAGATTGCCACGAATGATGCCGGATCGTATCCGTGGCTAATCCGGCGTCCGATCCGTGAATGTGTGACCGGGGCATTAGGTTTTGGGCAAGTAAAATACTCTCTTTATCTAGAACTCTGTACTTGATTGCCAAACAAACATGTAATATTTACAAACATTTCTATACATTCATGTTTCTTTGTTCATGTCATTGTACAATTCTATCAAACTGTTATGTTTGTACTCTTCATTTAACACATATAATAAACGATCATATATTCCACCGTGTGGAACTCATTTCGAGCGTACTTATCATCTGTTCATATTACGCAATTGAGTGTGTGAAGTCAAGGGTATATAAACTCAGTAATACGACAATGGCTATAACCTGTGCAATTATATTAAATATCATGAAATATAAACACAATTGATCAGGCGCCTTTGTCATCTTTGAAATACAGTGAAAGTAAGGTCGTATTTATTACACAGGTTAGGTAAACATGTAATTGTTAGTGTACACTTGTGTTGAACAGGGCCTTTCTCACGGTAATCTAACCTTAGCTCAATTCTGGTAAGGGAAGACTAGCCAGTTTATACAAACAAGTACAAGTTTCAATTTGTACAAAGTGTAGGACCAGATCATCCCCTGCATTTAAACAGGTTTATATAAATATTTACAACTCTCCGGAAGCTTTAAGCAAACTTGGTTAGTTATTTGCGGAAGACTTAAGCAGGCTGGTCTGGACCTATATTGTTCGCAAACATCAGGTTATACCTTTGTGCACAAGAAGGCTCAAATTAATATCACTCCAAGGATCTGATTAAAACGGTCGTTAGAAACTCTTTGAATGCCAATTAACTTATTTTAGCCGTCCCGCGAGAAAACCAACGTTGTGGACTCTGCGTAAAGTACGACCCGGATCAGGAATCATTCCTATTTACCTCTTTGCTCATGAGACAGAATGTGTCGGCCTTGATTAGCCAGCGCGGACTGTTGGATGTCTGGTGGAACGGCTCATATCATGAAATACATCTTAACATCTGTTACTCCATACATAACGCACTTGCATATTGTTAAAAAAATCGATACCAACATAGATCAAGATTTGATACCAGTGAAGATCCAGATTAATTTGTATAGATTGATCTAGACTTTTACTGTTTTACCTTAGTTACAGAAGGTTTCAAGAAACCTCTGGCAAGTATTATCCAGAAGACTCAGCTAGTATTAAATTCAGGCTGATCATGTGTATAAATTGCAGTGAGTACAACGAAAAGCATTGCTCATATAAATAATATCAAAACGCTATAATGGTCGCCTATGGAAAATAAATTGCTTCCGTCTGACCTAAAGTGTAATACCAAGATATAATTACAACGAGTTATCATCGAAAGTTTCATTAGTCGCCGAGCAGAAGCCCGCGACTTCTATTTTTGATAGCTTTTCGGAAATGACATGGGAGGATAGTTATTATTAGAAAAAAACAAATTTAAATGTCTTGAACATATAACAATTGTGTTTGTCTAAAAACACATAGTTATGACACATCTAAAATGACATAAATAATCTGATGTATTTGCAGTTTCTTTATTTTGCCTCGCATTTATGTTTTTTTGCATTATTTACGCAGACAATAGAAATTTTAACTTACTGAATGTTATTTTCATGTTCAAAGAGATGTCTTGATTTGTGTAGAATTCATTTAATAATGCTAATCCATGTATATCTAAAATAGAAACTGTTTCTAAGCTAAATATAGTGACCTTTAACATCGATTTTGGCCCATGCGGATTTCGATATGAAGAAGCGAGTGGTCACACTATTATTTTATTTTAGATAAGTATCAACATAAACTGGTAACATAAACAAAAATAAGAAATATTTTGTGAAAATATGTTTCAAATATATGCCTGTTTATCGTTCGTGAACGTGAAAACACATTTTCCTCAGTTCGTGACCTAGTTTCATATTGTCAAAATATAAAGGGAAGTGACCGGAAGTAAAATGTAAACTTAGAAAAGTGACGAGTTATGCAGACATAAAATTTCGCTCGAAAAATCGATTTCTTATACGTCACGAAACGAGTGCATGGAACGAATGTAGGAGAAAGAAAGATAATATAGAAATGCTTTTTTTCTCTCGAATGCATTGGAATAAAACATGCACTAAAGCTTTGCCTGATTTTAATTCACTTTACAGCATAATAACAGAAATTATTGTTAATTCATAGAAAGATATTTTGAACTTGTTAAAAGTTTTTAGAATAAAATCTTCAAATCAGGAAATTGAACATGTACGAACATATCCACCCCAATTTACCTTGTCTGGAGCTATTTAACACAATGATGCTTCTTTACACATGTCGAAAACCTTTGCACCGAAAATCGATACCGCTTTACTCCGCTGAATGACTCCCATATATGTGAGTGTCTTCATAATGTAATTAATGTTCTCTTGTAAAATACAACAACATGTTGGACTTTGTTCGGCGGGAATGTTCGTAACCCAAGAGAAAGAGCGTAGGACAAGGTTTGAAATCGGATCCTTCCGCTAATAGTGAGCATGATTACATGTATGTGACTTTGGTGCCTCCCGCCATATTACAGTGGTAACCGAATTTCGTTCAACAGGCGAGGTAATACACTTTCACTACTGAATCAAAACCGTTATTGTTGGGCATATTTGTGTTTCCAGAAGCCTGTGTTCAACAGTAACAGCATTACCAAGTACATGTAGTTAACCTATGGCATTAGCCTTTTCTGAGTATTCAATATAATTCATTGAACTTGTTTGCAGTGCGCACACATTTGTTTACGACTGTATGTTCAACAGCCGATGAAAACGTTTAGAAAACAACAGTCGTTTAAACTTTGAATTGATTCGCAATTGAACCCGACTAAAATGTAAAGCAGTTATGACACCCGTAAATATATTTAGTCCAACAGGGAGTATATATAAGTGAACAACCTCCGAGATATAACTGAAATTATGTTTTAACCACTTTCCCCGCCACCACCGAAAGAAACAAAAATCCAAATGAAACAAAAACAAACATCCGTACCTCCTATCAATAAACGCAGTATTTCTTTAGTATTCTCGTCATTCCTATCTTTCATACCAGCAGCATCAAAGATATCTGGAAGTTTGTCACGAACAGTCTTCATTAATGTCGTACTGTCCGATATACCATGTACGTTGTGATTTTCTTGTCTTATTTGCTCTTCTATCCTCTCAAAATCCGTGTCCTTTTCCCCACAATTCTTATAACTAACAAATAGAGGATAATTGTTTGTTTTAGTACAAGATCGAGATATAGTTTCCGAGAAAACTGTGAAATGTTTAATTTGATAAATTCACTGTTTGCAAGAATGAGTTTGTCAGGATGTAATACATTGTTATTTCGCAATTATCCACTGAAAAGCATATAATCAAAGAAACATGCCTTTTCCATGAACGGCTCTCCAGGCAAATTAACCTTAAAGCAATGGCGACCATTGCAGATCAAGATTAACCTGCGCATCTTCTCACATTGATCTGCATATGCACTGATTTCTATTTCGTATTATAAAGTTTTTTCAATAAACTTCTATTTGGATCCTTTTAAGCATGAACAACAGTATCCGTTTGGATCCGATAGTATCTATGAATGGTCCTGAGTATCAATTTCGGACAAGACAATTAGCTGTACTCAAACCATAATCCCCTAGCGGGGGAGAGGGCGTAAATCTATATTTTAGGATTTAACGAAATGTCATTAAAACAAGATCTGTACATTCGCTTAAGTTGAATAGGATTATATAGATATGATGATGGACGTTTTCTAGCATGTGACATTTCGTCTTCTTAAAACAAAAGTTGGTTTCTATAGATGAACCAGTGCAGCAGATATAGCCTATACATGGTCAAAGGCCAAGGTCAAGGTCGCGGCAGCTTAATTTCTATTTGGATAAACCAACGTACCAAGATGCATCTTCGTACCCAATTTGAAAAACGTAAGATCAAGGTCAGAGTGACCAATTTGAGTATGCGACACACTATCTTACCAAGATACATCCCCATACTGAAAGAAAACTCTAGGTGCGATAACATAGGTGATATGGCCCGATAAAGCTTTATCGTTAATTTGGGTCGACGTCTAGGAGACAGCAGCCTAAATACAGTCAATAACAAACCCTTTTCCAAATATGCATCTTCCTACCAAATAGGTGTAATTATATAGAAGATATAGCCCATACCGGGTTTTTCTTCAGAGGTCGAGGTCACAGTTAGACGATTTTTCTAGCGACACAATGTATCTTCATACCAAACCTCAATAGAATCGGAGATATGGCCTCGGCAAGCTTGTCTTTACATAAGGTCATACGTCAAAGGCAGAGTGACCAAACTTTAGAACACCCGACATCTTATTACCAAGATACTATTACGCAAAGTTTTCTTACATAGGGTCAGAGATCAAGGTCAAAGTGACCTACTTTAGGCACGTCTTCCCAAGATGCATACACAATTTGGCAAAGTTTGTTTCTATAGGTGAACAAGTGCAAGATATATAGCCAATACATGGTAAAAGGCCAAGTACGTCGCGGCAACTCAATTTCTATTTTGATAAACCAACTTACCAAGATGCATCTTCGTACATAATTTGTGATATAAAAGGAGATACGGCAATATAATCAGAATGTAAGATCAAGGTCACATTGACCAAATGTTAGTATGCTACATCCCCATACTGAAAGAAAACTCTAGGTGCGATAACATAGGTGATATAGCCCGGTCAAGCTTTATCTTTAAGTTGGGTCAGAGGACAAGGTGACAGAAGCCTAAATACAGTCAACGACAAACCATTTTCCAAATATCTTCCTATCAAATATGGTGTAATTATATAAACGATATAGCCCTTACCGGCTTTTTCTTCATATTTGGTCAGAGGTCGAGATAACAGTCAGCCGAATGTTTTAGCGACACACTGCCTTACCCAGATGCATTTTCATACCAACTTGTTCAATGGCATTGGAGATATGGCCTCGGGAAGCTTTTCTTTACATAAGTTCATACATCAAAGTCGCAGTGACCCAACTTTAGTACACAAGACATCTTATTACCAAGATACTTTTACGCAAAGATTTCTTACATAGGGTCAGAGATCAAGGTCAAAGTGACCTAATTTAGGCACGTCTTCCCAAGATGCATACACAATTTGGCAACGCAACTCTTTGTGAACTGGTATATGATATATAGTTCTGGCAAGGTTATGTAGAAGGAAGAACGGACAGACGTATGGCAGAAGAGCAAACCTATAGTTCACTGGGACTCTCGCTAGTGGAATTATACGGAAATAACATCCGACAATTACCCCCAAATGTATGATCAGTGTTAGATATTTATAATTTAACTGTAATTCTTTCAAACAGCGGATGTTCCACCAAAGCTAGTTCCCTGACTGTATGTCTTACCGTTTCAGTTACAATGTATTTGATGTGACATATCCGAATCCAGCCTTAGCCCTTGGAATATATTCACCTATGATGACCTTCAATAGCGTGTTTATGATGGAACTTTTCCCAGAGCCACTTTGACCAATCAGTAACACGTTGTGTTTCTTGTAATCCCGCTGGCTACAATAACTACCGATATCCTTGACTAGTCGAAAGTTTTCCTTCCGGACATCTTGTTCGCTACGTTCATCTGAAACTATAGTACCAGCAGTACATTAGCTTTTTTTCGCGAATCCACTTCTCAAATATCACAGTAACCTGAGGGTGCTGTTTCAGATGAAGTAAAAATAACCATTGTAACTTAAAGCAGTACAATTGCTCAAATTTTCTAGTTTTGATAAGCTTTAACATAATTATAAAGAAACTGCAACATAATCACGATCAATTTAGGTCATATTCTTGTGTTTAAACGATGTACACAGTGATTATAAGTTGATTTTCGAACGGTCCTGAAAAACAGTATCAATTTCAGATAAGACAGATAGCTGTAGACAATCTATTGTCCCCTAACGAGGGAAAGGGCGTAAACTATGTTTTAGGATATAAAGAAATATCAGTTAAACAATATCTTTACATTCGCTTAAGTTGCATAGGATTAGATAGATATGATGATGACTTATTCTAGCATTTGACATTTCGTCTTCCTGATACAAAAGTTTGTTTCTATAGGTGAACCCGTGCAGGAGATATAGCCAATACATGGTAAAAGGCCAAGGTCAAGGTCGCGGCAACTCAATTTCTAATAGGATAAACCAACTTAACAAGATGCATCTTCGAACAGAATTTGAAAACTTCAAGTGTGATATAAAAGGAGGTACGGCAATATAATCAGAATGTAAGATCAAGGTCACAGTGACCAAATGTTAGTATGCTACACACCTTCTTACCATTATACATCCCCATACTGAAAGAAAACTCTAGGTGCGATAACATAGGTGATATGGCCCGGTCAAGCTTTATCTATAAGTTGGGTCAGAGGGCAAGGTGACAGCAGCCTAAATACAGTCAATGACAAACCATTTTCCAAATATCTTCCTATCAAATCTGATGTAATTATATAGAAGATATAGCCCTTACCGGCATTTTCTTCAAATGTTGACAGAGGTCGAGATCACAGTCAGCCGAATGTTTTAGCGACACACTGCCTTACCCAGATGCATCTTCATAACAAATTGTTCAATGGCATTGGAGATATGGCCCCGGGAAGATTTTCTTTACACAAGGTCATACATCAAAGTCGCAGTGACCCAACTTTAGTACACAAGACATCTTATTACCAAGATACTTTTACGCAAAGATGTCTTACATAGGGTCAGAGATCAAGGTCAAAGTGACCTAGTTTAGGTACGTCATCCCAAGAAGATGCATACACAACTCTACGTGAACTGGTATATGAGATATAGCCCTGACGAGGTTATGTAGAAGGAAGAACGGACAGACGTACGACAGAAGAGCAAACCTATAGTTCCCTGGGACTTTTGCTGGGGGAATTATAAGGAAATAACATCTGACAATTACCACCAAATGTATGATCAGGGTTACATACATGTATTTATAAGTTAACTGTAAGTATTTCAAACAACGAATACCCGACCAAAGCTAGTCCCCTAACTGTATGTCTTACCATTTCAGTTGCAATGTATATGAAGTAACATCTCCGAAACCAGCCTTAGCCCTGGGAATATATTCACCTATAATGACCTTCAACAGCGTGTTTATCATGGAACTTTTCCCAGATCCACTTTGACCAATCAGTAACACGTTGTATTTTATGTAGGGATGGCAGCGATTAATCGATTAACCGTATGTTTTTCGATTAATCGGTTAGTAATTCAAGTAACCGAGTACTCGGTAAAATAGATAAAATATATATACAGTTGTATTTCACCTTTCGTTCTTTTCAATTTATCACACGTATCTGATCAGAAGTTAATTATTCACACCTCGATCGGGAATATTTACATAACCGTGAAAACGGCCGCACTCGATTGTATTGATGACCGTTGTTATCTAATAATTGTGGCTGATCAAACGATTAATTGCAGGACAGTTTGTTTCTTTTAAAAAAACCTTTGATGTCCAATACAAGGCTGGAAATATATGATAAGGACTTAAAAATGTTATTGCAATGAATATGATAAATTCGAATTGTTGTATTTGTAAATTATTTACCAACTGGATTAGAAGATTTAAAGAGTAGTTTGCTAACACATTTCCGCCGGAGTTGGTACCTTAACATATGCAGCTATGCATCTCTTTCATTCAACATATTATGCATCGTATAATGGTCACTTCGTTAAAAAAATGATTATTTTCTCAACTATAAATTAAAAAAATAAAATTAAAACAGTTGGTTGACACGAACAAAAACGTTCCGATAACAACGTTCTAGTCTGATTTATACATGACCAGGAAATGCGAGTTAAAAGAACAATAACACAACTCGGATTTATTGTCTATGAATCTATACGGTTAACCGAGTAACCGGTTACTAAATTATACGAGTAACCAGTTAGTAATATCGGTAACCGTTGCCATCCCTATTTTGTAATCCCGCTGACTACAATAACGAACGATATCATTGACTAGTTGAAAGTTTTCCTTCTGGACATCATTATAGCTACGTTCATCATAAACTGTAGTACCGGCAGTACGTTAGCTTATTTCGCGAAACCACTTCTCAAATCACAGTAACCTGAGCGTGCTGCATGTCCGTTTCATTGTTTCTTGAGAAGTTTTAGAAAAATAGTGCGGTGCTCCAAGGAACCTTAACGTAATTGTTATAGGTGTTAAACAAGACCTGCCTGCTCATTCGCTCTAAAGTATTTAAATGGATACTGTTTTAAAAATGATTATACAATTAAATAAGAGCTGTCCGCAAGCCAGCATGCTCGACTATTTGGCCATTTGATACTATAGACAACAGTTGTTACTGAGATAGTGGCTTGATAGTACAGAACTATAAATCAAGTTGGATAAGTCTTGTTTGAATAGCATCTGCTGTTTGTGGGAAAAGGCCTTGCATGCACAATTTTAACCCAACTTTCTAACTTAACAAACAGCCATAATTTATGATAAATTCAGTCAGGAGTTACCTAATCTGATTGTTTGATGCCTTTAAAGACTATATTGAAGCTTTAAATCAATCCATGAGTGGTAACCTGAGATATGTGCATGATAGTGCCATGCATGCAAAACTTTAACCAAATGTTAAAAGTCAAACAAGGGCCATAATTTGTACTAAATTCATACAAGAGTTATATAACTTGACTGTCTGACACCCCTGAAAACAAGGATGAAGTTTCAAGTCAATATCATTAGTTGTTACTGAGATATATCCATGAAAGTACCTTGCATGCAAATCTTTAACCAGAATTTATAAGTAGAAAATGGCCACAATTTGCATTATATGCTGGAAAAAGTTATCAAACTTGAGTGTTTATATAAGTGTGACGGTTGGGAAGGTTATATAAAGTTTCAATGCAATGCGTCAAGTAATTACTAGGATATGGACTCTTAATGTCGTTGCACGCAAAACTTTAACCAGAATTTCTAAGTCAAAGAAGGGCTTTAACTTGCAGTAAATGCAGGATAGAGTTATCTAACTTGATAATCTACATATGTGTAATGGTTGGGGAGGGTTGTATGAAGTTTGAATGCAATGCATCAAGTAAATACAGAGATATGGACTCTTAATGTAGTTACACGCACAACTTTAACCAGAATTTCTAAGTCGAACAAGGGGCAATAGCATATGTGGTTTGTGAGAAAAAGACTTGCATGCAAAGCTTTAACCAAAGTTGCAACGCCGACGACGACGCCGACGCTCAAGCGACTCTAATAGCTGTCATATTCTTCGAATAGTCGAACTAAAAACGAACAGTGCAACGAAAGATATGACTGCGCGGATGCGCTTACAGATTTTGATCTCCATTGGTCGCATATGCTTTTCAGTTGGTATCTACAGAGCGCTGTAAAATATCCATTATTTGATATAACACGATTGGAGTATTTGATTCAGTTTTATTAATTTTGGAACAGCCCTCAAAGCAGGCATCTTGAGCAGTAAATCTGAACGTTTTGGACAATGTTGTTCGAGCCTGATCTCGAACATATGCGTTTATTTTGAATTTTGAACTTGGGCAAGTGGTTATATAAAATGGGAGATGCTTTTAAAAAACAAATTGTTTAATTCTTTTTGGCCATCTTGTGCAACGGGAGCGAACTGTTTACATAATTTTGGTACAAACCCACGTAATGAACATTTCTGTGATTTTTTTTTTAAAATGTTGCCAATGATGGTGAAAGAGATGCCGTTTAAGACGTATAAGACGTCCTTTGAGTGGTCCTCCACCATTATTATTCAAACAGTACCACCTGGCTTCACACAATAACCACCAGAGCATAAATAGAAAGCAATCATTATACGACATCTTTTTCGTAAAGGACTGGCCCGATTTCAAAATAGATTCAAAAAATTGTTTCCGAAGTTGGCCTCTACCACAATTGTTAACATGCTTCGTTTCGCAACACACATTATGGGTACAAAAGCTAAAGATAGAAATATCTTTAAACATATTGTCTTTCTTATGTCTAACACAACACTTGATTTCGTGGAAGAACTGTGCTATCATTGTCCTTTAGTTAATCATAAAGTCATTATATTTCAAGTTACAGATAACATTCAGTCATACATATACATGTAAATTAATGTTTTGCTTAGAGATCTTTGTTTTTAGCAAGGGGGCTCGTTAGAGCCAATTGCTATAGTGTTTTACAATAACGGCATTGAATTACTTCACATCTGTCTTTCTATATCAGCTGTCCTTTGCTGAACACCATCTCGGGTTCAGAGAGATGCATTGGTAGTTGCAGATCGTATGTAATGTCAATGCAAATGGATGATCTGTGGAATATCTTTTTTAAAAATGAATGGACTGTTGCCAGCTAATACCCATGTCGGTCCTTTCGAACCGCCAAATAGTTATTGTCTACAAATCAAAATGCGGTAACTTGTTAGCATACACCGGAAAATGGATTTGATTCGACATCACTTACCCAAAAGAAAGAATTGAAAGAAACTTGATGTTCGTTTCTTTAAAGCAGTATGTCCATACTTTCTCCAGGTGTCATTCACACACTGAACAGATTAAAGCAGTATGTGCATACTTTCCACAGGTGTAATTATGATTGCGATTTCAAAATTTAATTTGAATTGATGACTTTACATTTGAAAGGGGATAGTGTTATGTATATTGTCTTAACTAAGTAACTCATGAATGAAAGCATATACTCACAAAGCCACGCATCTTAGTGTAACACATTTCTATATAATCCATGTATTCCATGTAAATCTTTGTAGTATTGAATATTCTGCTAAACTATATGGTTGTTCCATCATTTAATGTTGTAAACATACATGACACAATGGCGACGAGGTTCGGATTTTGTACCGCTATAAATGCTAATGATTATGTTAATTGAGGTCAGCGTGGACATTGGAACTAATGGCTTATCACAATCGGAACAAATTAAAGCAGTATGTGCATATGTTCATAATGTGTATTATGATTGCGATTTAAAAATTGAATTTGAATTGGTAACTTTACATTTGAAGGGGGAGAGTATTGTGTCTATCTTTTAACAAATGAACTCATGAATGAAAGTGTATCCACTCAAAGCGACGCCTCTTAGTGTAACATATTTTTATATAACCCATGCATTTCATGTTAATCTTTGTAGTATAAAATAGTCTACTAAGCTATTCAGCTATTTTTTCATTTAATGTTGTACACATACACAACACGGCCCTTATGTTTATAATTTCAAAATTCATTCGCATCGTGATGCAAAATCGGTAGGACGGTATGACTATCAATAGAAATTGTGTATCGTGAAAGACATAACAGAGTAAAAAGTACCACCGACCGATCTATGAGTACCTTCAGATCAACAACTTCTACAACCTGCTCATTGAATATTCACACTTATTGAGAATTTTGAATAACAAAAAAAACCACTGCATGTATTTGTTCATCTATGTTATGGAAAAATAACATGTTCAGTTGTTTTGAGGCAGCTAGACTGACCCCTACAATTTAGTATGCATTGTGACTAATGCATCAATGAGTGTGTACACTATGCAACGACCTCTGTGAAATAACGCTAGTCAAATAAAAGTGTTTGCGATAGACTCACATTCTGTGTATACAATATAGTGCATTTGACTTGAAATATTATTCAATTAACGTACATAAAAATATCTTCTAGTGTAGTTTTCAAAACAATTGATCGGTAAATCCTTGTCCTAATGTATTCCGTGATCTGCAGTTAGCCTCTTGCTGGCATCACTTTGATTGCTTTGATTAAATCAACAAGTCCTAGGACCTATACTCTGGAAATATTTGTTTGACAACCAGTTACTTACAGGTTCCGTTACAGTTTATAGAAAAGCAAAACATTGTTCAAAAACAGGTTGACTTACACAAAAACTTCAACACATGATGGTACTATATCGCTTAGCTGATTTAATATAACTTTACACAGTTTTCAATATTCTTACTCTAAGCATACCAGGAAAACGAGCAACGCTCCCTGGTGGCCATGTTATTCAACATTAGGAATCATTTCAACTCTCTTGGTATAGGGTCATCCAAGGAAATCGTGTGTCAAATTATTTTAAAATCTGGCTTGTTCTTTTAAGTTTTCATTATGTATACACATACAGACAAGAATTGCGCGTAATTATATGTCTCAGCGTCCCCTTCTTTGACTATAAATACAACTATAAAATACAAAGATAAAATATGTTGGCAAAATTTGAAGTTAATCTAACAAGTCCAAAACACAACAAATTAAAAATCCAAAACCACTATATGTCGCCAAATTCTCTTTTAAACATGAAATTATTTATTTATAATATTATTATTAATATTAATATATTTATTTGTGCACAATTTTCAATCGTTCAAACAAACAAGCCCCACCCCCTAGCAGCCATGTTTTTCAACGGATACGAATAAAATCAACAAGTTTGGTAGTGGGTCCCTCAAGTAACATTTGTGCCAAATTATTTTTAAATCGGGCCAGTTGAAAAACAAGATCCGCCCCCTGTTGGCCATACTTTTCAATGGATCAGAATAATCTAAACAATCTTGATAGGAGTTCACCCAATGAACATTCGTGCAAAATAATTTTTAAATCTGACTAGTACTTTTTGACAAGACGATTTTTAGAGTTTTCACTTTATAGACATATAAGGAAGACGAGACCCGGTCCCCTGGTGGCCACATTTTTCAACGAATAGCAATACTTTTACCAATCTTGGTAGAGGGTCTACCAAGGAACATTTGTGCAAAATCATCTTTAAATCGGGCCAGTGCCAGTGCTTTTGGACAAGAAGTTGTTGCAATGCACATATAAGGAAAACAATCTTCGCCCCCCTTGGAGGCAATGTTTTTCAACGGATAGGAATAATTTGAACATTCTTGGTAGAAGGTCCCCCAAGAAATAATTTGTGCCAAATTAATTTTAAATCGGACAAATACTTTTTGACATGAAGATTTTTTAATTTTGGCAATTTTCCCCTTTTTCTGATGCCGCAGCATCCAAAGTTCTGCATGGAATTTTATTTTTTTTGAACAATTTTGAAAGAGGTCCACCTGTGGAACATTCCTGTGAAATTATTTTGAAAGCAGTCCATTGGTTTAGGAGGAGAAATTGTTTGTAGGAAAAAATGAACAGACAGACAGACAGACAGACGGTCGGTCGGACGCCGGACAAAAATCGATCACAATAGCTCACCTAGAGCAATTCGTGCACATGTGAGATAAAAAATCATTGAAAATCATACGAGTCAAATTGACCTCCTCCTTTTCAAAATGATCTCCAATTAATATTTCGTTCTATTTTAGCTCCTTTTCTTAAGTGATTGAAGCTTTGTGATGGAGTCACATTGCCCACCTAATTCCAAAAATCCCCTTCAAACAATAGTTTCATATTTCAAGTTACAGATGTAATTTAGTTTCGATGCAAATTGTATTTGTGTGTATAATGGTTTAGAATTGTTCTTTTGTTTTCATTCAACAAGTCCACGGTGTTACACTCTGGCTACGATTGTTTGTCAACCAGATATTAACATGTTCAATTATGTCATCAATTAACAGAAGCTGAAGTCGAGTTTCGTAGGAAGTGTCTAGCTTTGAACAAATATAGAAATAAAAAGAAAATACTCACCGAGCGAATACAAGTCAATACATGTTTTTGGCAGAAAAATTGCAAAGAAATTTATACTTGTCAAAGGCTATAACAGTTTTCTATGAACATAAAAGCTACCCAACACTTTAATATACATGTATAATCGGAGAACAAAATAAAACTGAACTTACCCCTATACGTGCTTGAATCTGCCATTTGGTTTGTGTCGGAGTGTTGACAAATAAACTTATAAATAGATCTCAGAACCTTTTAAAGGTATCGATTCACAAAGAGCTGCACACAAGGAAGACGCTCTTATTGGTAATCTAGTTGCTCCATCGCGATTTTATAAAGGTAGAGTTAGAAATCTTTATTAAAGTATGTACTATTTCTTCATTGCAAGGATAATCTTGCAACGTGTTCTGTATCATGGAAATGTTTGCAAGAAACCTGTACTGTTGTTATTTTACTTTTTGCCGCGCCGTGATATAGTCGGTAACGACGAAGGCTATTGGAAACGTGTGTGGCTTTTAAGCACATGTACTGCACACAACATTTTTCCGATGGCAGTTGATCGACTCATTCCGATGGTTGACAAAAGTAATTATGACTGGCGTCATCATGGGCTAAAAAGTGATAAGGGGAAGCAGACATATATGCCTACGAAGAATGTTGTATGGAGTATGTGTGCTTAAAAGCCAGGAAACACGCTTTATGTTAACTGATCGCGGTGATAAAACTTTAATACCATTGAAAACGGCGATAAACTAAAGTTAAATATTAAAATTAACCTGCATATGTGTGCTGTGACTGCTTCTAGATCAGATTATTAGAAAATGCGTGTGTATAACCACAAGTGAAGCCATGAGAGAGTATAGTTGACGTGACGTCAAACACCCTCCAATTAATAAGAAATCACACTGTTTGTATTCCCAAGTGACACTAAACTCTCACAATATATTTCTTGATTACCAATAAAGGAAAGATGAGCTTGTGCCTTTAAAAACGTCGTTTCAGAAAACTATTTTTTAGTAACATTGGATTTTAATGTGTCTACCTTCGTTTTTGACTGTTATTTTCTTGTTTTAAATTGGTCATGATTCGTCCTAGTAACAAATACATTGGGTAGCTGAACACGGACATTCGCAACAGGCAAAGTCAGTTCTTTATAGAGAGAGCATTGAATTTGAGTTGATTCGAAAGTGTTTTAGTTAGCACATTGTATATGTAACACGGGTGTAAAATGGCTTCCAACAAAAGCACAAGAAAAAGGGTTGATTCATAAAAATCAATTTCGTAAACATGTCATGCTATATAGAAGTAGTGGTTGTACCGATAATCTCAGGTTTCACGTATTCCTAAATAAACTATTCTTTTGTATACATAATGCCTTCTTTTAATCGAAACGGCTGCTATAGAAGGTATGTTAATTTAACTCTGCTTTGTATTGATTGATTGATTGTTTGGTGCTTTATGCCGCTTTCAACATTCAGTTATATCAGGCGTTTCCTGGGTAGGCTACCAGTCCTACTGTCCATTTATCCTGATACAGGTAAGTCAGTCGCTATGCTAACCCCGTAACCCAGAGTGCCAAGGAGGAAGCCATTACTACCATTTTTAAAGTATTTGGTATGACCCGGCCGGAGATCGAACCCGCGACTTCCCGCACCCGAAGCGGACTTTCTACCACTACACATTGCTTTCAAAACGCATTGACTAGTCTAGATTAAGAAGCTCTTGTTCTTTAACTTTGAAGTTCTTGTTCTTTAACTTTGTAAACGTATTTGAAAAAGGAGATATTCTTCGTAGTACTGTTTTATCAACTGTTTATCAAACAATATTTTCTCTAGCAAACTGGTTCGGCAGAGGCATAATCAGTCGCCTGTTTTCAGTGGATTGCTTTGTTTCATATAAGGAAATATTTTTGTGATAAAAGAGTAAAATAGTAAGAGTAAAATAACTGCTGAAAAAAAGGAGAACTTGCTCATGGCAGTACAGTGTCTGTGCAATGTCTGTGACTGCTTTAATTGGCATCTTCTCCTAATCTACTGGTCCAAAACATTAACAGGAAGTTTTCGCGATGGTCCTAAAACAAATTGCAAAAACAATTTAATTTATGGTGAACTTTGGCTTTTTCTACATCAGAAAGGGGGTGAAATAACAAACTTTGAGGTCTTCTCCAATGAAACTATTGGTCCGACATATAAAATATATAAACCGTGACTCAAATACGAACACGCGTAAATCAAAACTTTAATTTTTGCGATCGTCTCTCTATATCGACCTTTTACATGCAAACACGATTATGTTCTATTACAAGCTTTGTTTGACAAGTTTGGCCCTTAATGCATGCACACCCTTCAATGTCCTTGCTAAAATGCACTCATATACGATTGGATAGAACAAATACCCAGATCTATTACTATTGGTTGATAACAAAGTGTAATTACCAGTATATTACTGTCTTTTCCAACTACACCATTCATAATTGACAGCGAATGCACTTGCCATATTTATATAAAGTCCTTATCATAAGTATTAATAACTTTTTCCCGTGAAGATCTCTGCTCAGTGAGTGGTGATTGAACAAATTAGCATTCGTATATCAGTTTAAGACTTTCTCTCCGACACGTGAATTCAAATATCCCATAACAATGAAGTTACAATCAGTAAGATGATCTTCTGATAATGTTGTTTCATATTCAAGTTACTCAATTCCTTTGAAATCTGTGTTAGCATAGAATGGTGAATTACCCGGAGGTATATATGTCAACATAATAATGGTTCCCGTGTTTGTCGATCTTTAGACAGATATCTGATTTATAACCTGTGTTGGTGCGCGTTATGTATTTCGAATTTTCGATACATCTCTGTGAATGTAAACCGACATTCCACCCATAGCATGGCCTTATTTCTATTACTTTTCAGCAGGTTATGAAAAAAATACATGGGAACCGGAAGCCTTTGTACAATACATTTTGAAACTTTGATTTTCTTCAAGCTCAGACTGTCTAGATTTTATGGAAGTCATTTGCCTTTGTACACCATGGCAAATCGTGTTTATAAGTCAATTGTAATTGTTACTACGTCGATTTTGACTGTTTGGATTTCATGTGTTAAGCTTAGTTTTATAGCCGCTAAGATTTTATCAATATCGGTATTATCGTCTTTATGGAGCTCTGGATCACTCCTTGAATTTGCCGATGTACTGTCTGTCATGTTGGGACCCGGATTAGATTCGACGTCAGTGGACAGTATTAGATTCATCTGGATGCTTGACCGATATAATGTTTCTGGTCTCATATTGTACCAAACAAAATCAGCTAAATAGCATACATGTTTTCTATAGTTCGCGGGCGTTGTTCAAGTCATATAGGTTGCGGTAAATACACCTAACTATAGAGCGCAACTAATACATACTCTGTAGTGCATGTCTGATCCCAGTGTTATGGGCACATAGCTTCCTTTTCCTTGTTGAATATTTTTACCCCCAAACTTACTCGATAGGTAGTTATTAGGGATGGCAACGAATATTCGAATATTCGAATACTATATCATGGTTCGAATATTCGATGAAATCAGGATTTTCAACACTAAAAAATAAAAATTTAATTTCTGCTTGTTTTTTTTTTAAATAGATAACCCTTCTGTAACTACCGAGCAAAAGAAACAAACATCAATATGTCATTTACAACAGCATTTCAACAATAGTTCAGTTATATGCAGCAAGAGAAAGATTAAACCTCAGTTGTAAACAGTGTAATCAGAGCTAAATGTTTCGAACAATACATTAAGAATGGGATCAATTAGTTAAAATCTGCGCACTTTACCAACGTATTTTTTCATACGAATTCATCGGTGTAACAGAAACGTCAAATGCGAGTACACTGGACAAATAAAGAATTAAAAAAGTCATGGTAAGCATGCGCAAATGGGTCGAATATTCGAATATTCGAATATCTTGTGATCGAATATTCGAATACTAATTTTGGTATTCGTTGCCATCCCTAGTAGTTATGTCAACACTCATCTTTGGTACATTAAAAGTGTTATATAAAGTAAACTGTATACAATTAAAAAAATCCTGCTTCAGCAGCCAAAGTACACGGCATAAAAAGGACGTCTTATTTATACCTAGAAGGTCACAATATATAACGCCCTCTCTGTCAAGTGCCGCGAATTCGATCACATGATCACAATAAACAATGTCTTCTATTTCATCGAAAAGCCTTAAGCAGAATAGATTCAACGCACAATAAGTACTTGAATTCAATTCATAATAATCATTGTAATAATTCTTTATTATAAAAATTAACAATATCGACCAGCATTCTGAACAGTTTAAAGTTAGATTCAGGGTGTATTTTGGTATTTTTATATGTATTTCGGTTTGATCTCGTCCGGTGCAATACCGTGTGTTTATTTCAATAGAGTTTATTTGTAATTTAATGTCATTATAGAAAACTAATGCTCTGATTGAGCATAAGCGTTGTAGCTCTTGTAGGCCCATTTGATAGTGTACATTATATCATGGACTTGCATCTGACAGGTGCAGATAAGTTCAAGAGACAACAGTTAGAAACAAAGGTGTCCGGATGCGAAACCATAGTTCTTCCAAAAAGACCCGTTGGTTCACGCGAGGCAACTTTTCCTGGAAAGAGTGAGTTCTGGACCTCTTGTTGTGTAGGAGACACCTCATAATAATTCAAAACCCGGACTGGGACTTAAACCCCTGATATCTTGATTGACACTCCAGCGTGTTAACCACAAGACTACCGGACCACTCAGGCATATGAAGTTCAATTAACCTTTTCATAAAGTTAAATATTTGATATTTATAATGTCATTAACCAAACAACAGGTTTCACTTCAGTGAAGATTGGTTCCACTATCGTGGAAACAATTTTTTAAAAAACTGCGGGAACAAACAAAAGTTCACGTGCTCACCCATGATACAATTGTTAAGCAACCTTTATAACAACAACAGCTCACCGCCAATGTTCTGCATCACTGATTACACTATCCTCTGTCCATCGAAAAGTCGATAATTGTTACTCTTTGTTAATTCAATTTTGGAAATGAAAATGTTAAATTTCCATGTTTCTATATTCACCAAGCCATTTGATCTACAATGGCAGCTTCATTGGTTTACGCAGGCTTTCACAATGGTGTTGTTTCAATATTGTTACATTCAATCAACCAATTCTTCGATCGATGTTTACATGCACATGACCGCGTTCGATTTGTATACATTTGTAAAATAAGCGTACGTCCATTTTCAGCTTAACCCTTTCCCACTTGCAGACGCATTTTGACGCAGTAGCAGCAGACGATTTGTGTGGCTGAATGTGAAATTGCTCATTGGCCACAATGTTTTCAACGTTTTTCAACTATTAAGCTATCTTTTCATGGAGATTTTTGATATTTTTGTCACTATGTGTTCAGAGTCGTCTGCTGCATAATTGTTGTATCTGGGAAAGGGTTAAAGCGTATGAAGCCTTACTGACATAACTAAGAAGACTGAGACTTAAGAAACATCGATAAGAGCATTGGAAAAACACAATTTGATAGATCACGGATTATATTTGAAAATGGAAAGAAAGTCTAACAAGAACAATTTTCGTTATAGTTCGTTTATTGAACAATATAGCAGTTGAATGCACAATATTGTGGGTAGTTCCAGTTAAGCACACCTACTAATGAATCTACATTTTCTGGTTATTAAAAGCAACATATGGTGGTATCCTTACCTTGCTTTGTTTTAAATACAACTAATAATAATTTTTAAATTAAACCATTGTTATACGTGCAGATTTTAGGGGTCCATCTAGCACTGAACATGTTCATATTCCAATAGGAGACCGCCTTAATGGTGTAATCCTATAGTGACCACATTGAATGCTTGAGGTGATGTGTTCAATCCCGGGTTATAACAAGGTAATGTATTTCATTCCTTGACGAAACAGATATCGTGGTTAGAATTCCAACTGACAGGCTGGTGTCAGGACAAACGGACGAGTAGTCATGGTAACTTACACAGGAAACGCCGTGATAAAACTGAAATATTGTTGAAAGCGGAGTTATACCGGCGTTGTACAAACAAATTATTGTTCAATAAGGTTTCAAACGATATAGGTGAATACATAAATGCAAGGATTTTGATTTCTTAAATCTTAAATTTGAAGGATTATGTTGCAGAGGTGTAAAAATGCGTTTGTACCACTGATATCAGGAAATTGTTGGACAAATTTGACAAAAATACCTATGATATATATGTATTTTTATTAAAAAAGGAGTCATGCCTTGATCAGGAGTAGGACTTTGATATGCTGCTTGCTAAAATCACCATATCAAACTCAAACATCTTTTTTAGTGATATGGCCACAGGCCCAAACATAATATAAATCATAATTATAACAAACAGGTAAGTGACATACATATATAAGACACTATAAAAGTGACTTTTGTCTTTCTAGTGAATAAAATATATACATTCCTATATTCTTTATGACATTTCCTTTCGTTTGGCTCATTAAACAGTTGAATTTTGCAATAGTAGGATTATTACAGAAACATGTCGGTATATAAATTAACCTTAAATCATTATATGCTTTACATTCAATTATAAAATGGTACACTGTTTCAACAGACTGATTACACAAGGGACATTCTCGTTCAGCGCGATCCAATCCCAGATGTCGGCCCTTTTCAATCATGAGGTAATGTGATGAAGTTCTTGGCAAAAACGATTTTAAACTGTTAACTAAGGTCAGAAATACATGTTTCGCTCGTGTCGACATTTTCTCAGCCATGCGATATAAAGACAGATTAGATGAGAAAATAAACACCTTTATTTCATTAGTAGTGAAAATACAGTTTTCTACCTTATATGCGATTTGACATTTTTCGCCATGTTCCGTCAACAAGACACATCTCTGAATCCGCAATGAAGTTCTGTAATGAAGAGCTTTTCAAAGAAGTAGATATTGAAGTAATAAAATGCTGTAATAATGCAATAACCTTAGACACTGATGCCTACTATTCAACAATGAGGAAATGTCTCAACGATTTGCTTTGTTTACAAGATGGCGGAGAACGCAGTTATGGTAAATTACGTTACACCTCAGAAGCAAACAACCCTTTTTGTCTTGACAAATAACCTAAATCAAACCATACACATTAATCATATCAAACATCGAATAGTTTGTATTATCATTTCATTATATTGATTATCTTTCAGTATTGTTTTATCATTGGAACTTGATTTTCTGTATTTGTTTTTGAGTCGGAATCGTGAAGCAGATTCCACTTGATTCACAATATTTAAGCAGTACCCATGCGTCTGATGACAGTCTAGAAATACATTGTTTT
Source organism: Serripes groenlandicus (assembly GCA_031761405.1). NCBI lineage: Eukaryota > Metazoa > Mollusca > Bivalvia > Cardiida > Cardiidae > Serripes > Serripes groenlandicus. Next base: position 140,214,548 of record JASEVX010000003.1, read on the forward strand.
TATTTTTAATTCTGTAATTCCTCTATTTCAAGAGCAAATTGTCTTTGTATATTTCTTTCTAATGAGCAATTGATGCCACATCAAATTAATTTTCCGGCTGAAATCCAAACTGACAAGGACTATTTGGTGGTTCAATTCTTGAAGCTTTGAACTAGGATGGAACAGTCCAATCATTTTCAAAAATGTTCCACATATACATGTTCTGTAGTTGACATTACTTACAATATACAACTACCAAGCAATATGGAATTATAACAATTGGCTCCTACGAGCCCCGTGTCCAACAATCTTAATTTAATTAAAATGTATTGTTTACCTATATTATTTGCAGCTGCTACTCTTGCTGTCACAATTGTGTCAACAGTTTGTCTTTAGAAACCTCGTTGACAAGAAGTTGCCGGGTTTAAATCAATTTTTTGAAAACTATAAGATGTCACACCGGAGACGACCAAAGCAATTTGAGAGATTATGACAGACATTGACAAAATAAAATAAAATAAACGCAAAACGAACGTAAAACCTTAGACCTAAATGATAGACTTACTACATATTACGTTTGATGAAATTGAAAGTCTTTTGAAAGATCAAATTCGTGACTTGTCAGGAAACTTACTAATAAATCAAAATATTTGTTGAACTTTAAAGAAACATACAGGACTTGACATACAATGTCATCTAATGACCCTGAATGAGAGTGTGAAGTTTCAAAGCAACAGCATATACAGTGTCTTAGAAAAGGCCTTGCACGCAAAGGTTTGACCAAAATTCTAAGTCCGAATAGGAGCACAATTCAGTCAAAACCCATTCCAGAGTTATTGGACTTGACATACCAGGTCATTTAATGACCCTGAATAAGTGCGTGAAGTTTCAAAGCAACAGCATACACAGTGTCTGAGAAAAGGCCTTGCACGCCAAGGTTTGACCAAGCTGGCAACGCCAACGCCAACGCGGACGCGGACGCCGGGGTGACTACATAAGCTCCCCTATTTCTTCGAATAGGCGAGCTTACAAGTTAGATATATTAAACAAATAACCACAACAAATTAAACAAAATGGTTTATTATTACTATCATTACTAACAACATACTGTATTTCACAACCGACAGAACCTTCAATACAAGACGGCATAACATTACTTTTACTGCTGTCACAACACGTGAAGAACGAATGTACACTTGACCTTAATACTAAGAAAGTCCAAGGTTCTTTAAGTTTGAACAACATCATGAAAGCACTCGGTCAACATATGCCCATTATTTCGATGGAATGTAACTGACTTTCTATAACTTTAAAATTCCACCGTTACGCGTAAATAAGCTTGACAATATCTGTTAAAATATTAAATACAGCCGCTATTCATGTTAAGAAAACAACCTGACATACGTGTACTGCAAGACATACTTGGGTGTGGAACAAAAAAGAAAATGAATCAATCTGTATGGACTTCATCCAGTTGTGTTGATGTTCTTTAAAGGAATACCTCGCTTATTTGACTTTTAAATTTTACCTTAGTTTGATAGACAACTTTTCGGTATGCTAGTTAAAGCCTCTTCCAAACAAATAAATAATAGAAATTCAAGAAAGGAAAAATAAGCACAGATTCATTTATGCTCATCTTTTGTACGAACGATAAATAACCGAATATAAAATTATGAATGACCGATAAATATCACATTTACTCCCATCTGTACGTGTAAGTTTGTAATTGGGAGTTTCTTCTTTCAGGACATTGACCATGATATTTCGGGTATAACTCGATGCAGTCTTATTGTAAATTGAGCTGAATACTAGAATCGAGAGCTATAATCTGTTTAATAAATTGATTAATAGATCTTGCAAATATATGTAGTGACAAGGGAGGTAAATTGCAAAGGATTTCCGTCCAAACAGTATTGAATTTGAGGTAGGGAATGAAAAGCGAGAACAGAACAGAACAGAAAAAGAGCTCAAAGCCACAGAAAGAGCGTCCACGTATCTCTGGTTTAGACGAAATGGGGAAAAATCACTAATTCCCTTTTGACAATGTGAAAATTATAAGGGGCGAAAATTCCAATTGTAGATCCAATATTCTAATGGATACTGTTCTCAAATTCTGGTGTAATATTTGTTTTAGTATAACTTAAGTTTTGCTAAAAGAAATACCAATTGTCCAAAATAAAAAAGCACAATATGATGCTTCATTCAAAACATGAATTATGTACTTTTCATGATCAGTAAATACATAATTTACCCAGAATCTTCAAAAAAAACGATGAAATGGTTGCTCCTTGAACTTAAAAAAAGGTAAAAGGTTAAAGGTCAATATCAGTTTCTCCTTACATTACCAAAGCAGTCCGACATGACAATGCCAACAAGCAGGACTATAGCTGCTAAAAACATCAATACATGGGATAGCTGGATATTCTGGTCAAGTGCACGGCACAATCCGAAATGAAGATCAACTAATGTTTTGTTTAATGAATCTGCTGGATTGTTCAATGGGGGCGCTTCATCCGTGTGCAATGGCGTGGTCAGGATCTTCAGCAGTTTGAGGGCTTTGTTATCGACGTAAACATTGTCGTATCCAATGGAATCATTGAGGCTCGCCCAATTCAACTGACTGTGTGTCGCCGTGCCCGTTTGTATAAAGGCTTCAGTGATCTTTCTACTCACTTTATTGAACTGATCAAGCGTGATCGTTGACTCGGTCTCATTTACTTCATTATCTTTGTTATCTTCCTCTGGATCTTTGGGTGACTCTGTTGTGTGGGAATATATCGTTTTTACATCGGTTTGCACCTTGTCGTAGTTCGTGATTAATAAAAAGACGCCAGTGTCATCTAGGGAGTAAAACAAAAAACATGGAAAAAAAAAAAAAATCCAACATGCATAACCGCTGTGATAAATCGCTGTGATAAATCTAAAACAGACAACTTTTTGAGACAACAGGAGAAATTGCTCTTTATGTTTCCAATTCTAATCACTGATTTGACTTTAATTAATAGACACGTTCATGTTGCTGATCGTTGCATATGAGAAAAGGTAAACAACAAAATGTATTTTTTCACAAATACATTTTATGTGTTTAACTGTTGATATATTGAATGAAGTTAACTCATAGTGTGGTCATGATGTATGTATATATTGTGCTACTATGTATGAATTGCATACATATGTGTACTGTTTATCTGATCAATTACACGGATACGATGTTCTAACTAGAACTTTTTTAAAATTGAGTTATGTCAAATATGACTTCAAATATCGGCTTCAATTTTGCACCTTATCATCCTACTAAAGCTGCGGAGAACATCCACCTTGACGGGGCACGCATTTGCTCATGCTCACATGTCCGATTTCATAACTTTGCACGAATATATTAAGGTGATCAAAGAAAATCAATATCCGTGGAAATTGCAGTGTAATATCGCGGAAGCCACATATTAAAAACAACTTTGTTCCATACATTTATGCCATCAATAAATAATGAAGAACGCGCACGTGCAATTTGCATGGTCCAAGCCAAGATTGATATACACAGGATCTTCTGGACAAACAGAATATCAGGCGACACATATGGCTATCCAAGTTTCCCGATCTCAATCACATCGAACATTTATAGGATGAAATTGGTCGCCCTGTTAGAAAAAAATCTGCACCACCTACCAACGTACGTGTATTTTAACGTATGCTCGTTCAGAAGTGGAACAACATCCCCCAGAGGTTTATAAGAAACTACATAATGTCCATTAGATAAAGATGCATATACGTACTAAGAGTAAGATTGCATGATTGATTGGGGGGCGGTTTGAGTCATATCACGGTGGCCATTTCACTAACGTGTGTTTCCCGGCTTTCTCAGACCAGTATTCAACACAATATACTTTTCACACAACTGAGGATAGACACACTACATATTAATTATTGACAGTTCCAAAGTTTGGCTGACCTTTAACATTGTTAGATTATTTACATTTGATCTCATTGTCGCCAATTTTCGCATTTAAATTTGATAGTTGTGACTTTTATATCCAAAAGAAATCTGATTGGAATGAAATTTCTATTTATGAAGTAGTTAATATTTAGGTTAATGTATTCCAAGTTCAATCAGTTCGATGCTTAAATGGCGGTACAGGTCTAGTTAAAACATCCTTTGAGTATTCAAAGAACCACATATGTCTTCTGTCAAAATGTCAGTAAGTGAAAACGTGACAAACACCCCGGGCGGCCTGTCATACCAACGACGGAAACTAGATCTCTAAGTGGCAACCTGCCATGGCAGGAGGCACACATTCCGACTGAACAGGTAAGCAATTATATAATTAATGACACATCAATTTATAAACATCGGAAGATCGGCTGCACGTTGCGTGGCTAAAGTAAGACAAGAGGGCCATGATGGATTGCTCAAATGATTTAATATAACTTGGTAAATTGTCACCCAAGGAAGCTTTTGCCAAATTATTTCAAAATCAGGCTTATACTTTTGACGAGAATTTTTTAAAATGTTCACTATATACATATATAAGGAAAACAAGCTCCTCCCCCTTGTGGCAAAGTTTCTCAACGGATCAGAATAATTTAAACAATCATGAGAGGGGTTCACCTGAGACATATATGTGCCAAATTGTTTTCGAATTTGGTCATTACTTTTCGAGAAGAAGCTTTTTTAAAAGTTTTCACCATTTACACATATAGAGAAATCAAGCCCCGCCCCCGGCGTCCATGTTTCTCAACGGATCAGAATACTTCTCGGTTTATTTATATTATTTGATAATGGACGAGAAGATTTTCAACATTTATTCATATAAGGAAAACAAACTCTTTCCCCTGGTGGTCATGTTTTGAACGGATCTATGCACAATCTGAATGAAAGGTCACCTAAGGAAAATCTGAGCCAAATTAATTAATAATGGACAAGAAGATTTTCTTAGTTTTTACTATACAGATATGAGAAACATAAGCTCCGCCCCCTTGCGGCCATTCTTTTCAACGGATCAGAATACTTTGAACAAGCTAGGTAGAGGTTCAACCAAGAAACATTTGTGCCAAATTATTTAATAATGGAAAAGAAGATTTTCAACATTAATATGTATAAGAAAAACAAGCTCAGCCCCCTGATGGACTTGTTTTTCAACAGATCAGAATAATTTGAACAATCTTGGTAGAGGGTCATCCAAAGAACATTTGAGAAAACTAATTTTTAAATCGGGCCTGTACTTTTGGACAAGAAGATTGTTAAAGTGTTCACATATAAGGAAAACAAGGTCCGCCTAATTGCGACCTTGTTTTTCAAAGGATCGGAATAATTTGAACAAACTTGGTAGAGGGCCATTCAAAGAACATTTGTGCAAAATATTTTTCCAATTGGTTCTACACTTTTTTTGTTTTTGTTTTCCGTTGACATGGCAACCAGTTCCCATGTAATTCAATTTTTGAACAACTTTGAAAGGTGACTACCAAAGGAACATCCCTGTAATATTTTATCAAAATTGATCAAGAAGTTAAGGAGAGGATGTCGTTTGAAGCAAAATATTGAAAGACAACGGACAGTCACAATAACTCACTCTGAGAGCCAATTTGATGCACTTAAACTGGTTTTAGTTTGTGGTTTTAGGTTTCAACAGTTTAATATCAAACCAAAACTGGTTTACAGGGTTTGGATTTTTCACCACAAACGGCCGGTTTTGAGAACAACATGGCTGACTTTGATACAAATGTTTTTATCTTTTAATTTTCTGGTCATACTTACATAATAAAACACATAATTAAAGTATTTATATGTTTAAAAATCCAAATATATTCTTATTATCATTATCAGATAATGTCTGAACCCAGTCTAGTGCATTTCCACATGGGCTAATTTAAAGGGATACTCGCCCATATCATGCGCCATCTGCGAGATAAGAATCTTGGCACCAAGAACCATAATCGCGGAAGTACAACTTTTCTAAAATTCTAGCATGGGTTACTTCCCCTCCTAATTTCCGGTTGTGAAAAATCTTCAGATTAATATGTCAACAATCAGTAAAAACATGAAACGTAGATGAAAAGGAAAGTTTGTGAAAGCAGGTAGAAAGGCAAGACTTCTAGTGCTTTCGCTTAGAGGCAGAGAAAGATCCCAATAATATGAAGAAGGCGAAATCGAGACAGACAAACACACAGTTGAAGGCATGAAAAGTGGGTGGGGTAATTGGCGAAGAATTATTGATTTGAGACATCTAGCTGACCATCTTAGAGCCTGCAAAAACTGTTCAATGCCTTTTCTTTTACTCAAAATTGAAAGAGAACAACATGTAGGATATGCCAGCATTTTATATATTGCCTGTGACTGAGGATTAATCAACTCGGTGACAACTGGAAAGAGCTGTTGTGACGCGTTGTGACGTCTACACAAACCTCGAACCCATAGTGGCGCGAATAGTGAATTACAGTGTGGTTAAAGGTCATTAAAGAAAACATTTGGTTTGATTTAAGTCAGCAATCATCCACAGGAAAAATACTTTTAGTATTTAATTTAAGATTTCCATGAGTTGAAAAATATTTTTTTTCTCATGCCAGGAGTACTCTGTCAGGTCTAATAAAGAATTTCCAGAGTATTTAAAGATATGTCAAAGTATTGAGTCTGCTTTTTAAGCACTGTTTACTTTTCAGAACAAGTTTCAAAGTATGAAGTCTGCTTTTTAAGCACAGTTTACTTTTCAGGACAACTTTCAAAGTATAAGGTTTGCTTTTTAAGCACTTTGTACTTTTCAGAACAGGTAGTATTAAGGCTGCTTTTTAAGCGCATTACTTTACAACGGGATTTGCATTTTCGTATTTTGTATACAAAGAACTTTTTGAGTATTTCCTTTCAAAGCTATGGCTAATATCAACATTAATTCTGCATCGGAGGAAGAACTCCATCTAATCCCAGGAATAGGCTTGAAAAAGGCCATTGCAATCATTAAGCACCGGGAAAAGTATGGTCAAGTGACCAAACAGGCATTTTCACTGATGCTTATGGGGGAGGTACCAGATAATGTCTGGTTCATGTTGGACTTTAGTGTGCCTTCTAAAACTCCTATTGGTAGGAGTCCTCCAGGTCTTTTGTCACCTGGTTCTTCAATGAAGGACTTTTCAATGAATTTAGAAGCTGAAATTGATGAAGCAACGAAAACGATACAGAGGTTGCTGTCCTACAGTGAACCCAAATCCTCTGATTTCGAAATTCTGATTTCTCAATTACCACAAACACCTAGTCTGCCGAAAAGCAAACCTAAGTTCAAAGAACCAATGGAACATAAACAAAGAACACCTACTTTCATTAAATCTAAAATGCCAACCCCCAATCAAAATTCCGAGCAGGCTATTGTCAACCCTGAGTTGGGTTATTTAAAAGAGTTGCAGCAAAAAACACAACAGCAAATAAATGATTTGCAACTCATGCTACAGGAGCAGCAGCAAGTTCAGCTTGTAATCAGAGATAGTGCGATGAAAGGTTTGTCGTCTTTTAGACCCAAACTTGAAAACCCAATGTCCACAGGTCACCAGTCTTTTAGGCGTGACGTAGGGCAGGTTGAAAGAGACTATAGGGAAAAGTCAGGGGGCCCAATTCTAGCTCGCCTCAAACAAAATCTAGAAATACCTGGAGTCCATATGTTGGACTTTAGTGTGCCAAAGTCTAAAGGTGCGGCATGTATGACTCCTATAAGTCAAGGATATACCAGTTCTTCAATGGACGCTTCTATGGTTTATTTAGAGGCTGAAATTGCAGATACGAAGAAGTCAATTCAGCGTTTACTGTCATACAGTGAACCAAAAGAGTCCGATTTAGGAAGTATAATTTCCAAATTGGCTACAACGCCTTCTTATCATCCATTAAGTATGCATGTATCAGGCAGTATCCCTAAAGTCAAAGCACCAAAAGCACAGAGGCAAAATGAAAGGCCTATATTAATAAGACCAGAAATGGAAACCCCCAAGATAGTTACATCTAAGCCTGCCACTTTTCAACATGACTTAGCATATTTAGAACAGTTGCAACAAAACACGCAACATCAAATTAATTTATTGCAACTCATGTTAGAAGAACAGCAGCAAATACAGCTTGCAATCAGGGAGTCTTTTAGATTCAACTCTGAAAATGAAATGGCCGCAGGTCAACAGTCTTTTAGACAGGACTTGGGTCATGCTGGTGAAAGGTTGGTTAATCAACAGTCTGATGCATGTGTTCATGTGAGCCCGGTTCTATCTCATGTTTCAAGTTCGAGATCAACTCGGACTAATATTCCATCTGAAAAGGTGTTTACACATAGAAAGGGATACCCAAACTCATCAAGATCACGGTCGAGTTCTGAGTCATGTTCGCCCTACAAACATTCAAAACACTACCAAAATTGTCAAAGAAAGAGTAGTCGTTCTTCAACGAAGCGTGATGTGTCTTTTAGATATCACTCCAATGAAAGACACGGAGATCCAAGGAGATTGCCAAAGAATCTCCGATATAACGGAAAAACTAGCTGGATTTCATTTAAGCGAATTTTTGAGAGTTACATGTCTGTTTTGAATTGGGGTGAGCAGGAGTGCCAGGACTATCTGACATGGAGCCTTGAAGGAAAAGCTCTTGATTTTTTCATGATTTCAACTAAAATGGGTGAGCGTTGTTCCTTCAAAAATATAATGCGGAAACTTGAAATGAGATACGGCTCCAGTGAGTTGACAGAAATGGCTAGGGTCAACTTTCAGCAGGCAATGCAAAAAGCGGAAGAGTCTCTGGAAGACTGGGCGGACCGGGTTATGACATTGGCTACATCAGCCTATAGAGATCTCCCGGAAAGTCATAGAGTGCAAGAGGCTGTTTCTAAATTTGGTCAGGGCTGTGTGGATAAAAATGCGGCAAAGCATGCTTGTTTTGAGCATCCCCGCAATATCCAAGAAGCCCTGAATGTAGTGAAACACCATCAATACATATCACAGGCTGTGGATGGTCAAACAACTTCTGGTCGCCGCACCAGTAATGACATATCTGTCAACCAAATTACACTTGAAGATGTCAAGAAGATGGTTGAATATGTCATGAATTCCAAGTGCTTTGATGGTGAAAAGAGTCCGGTAAAAGCTAGATACGGAGTGGAATGCTTCTTTTGCAAGGGCAAAGGACATTTTAAACGGGATTGCAGAAAATATGCTGATTGGTTGAGAAAGAAAGAAAACCAGGGGGCAGCAGTTAAAGACTTAGATTAGAAGTCACGTAGTTAGGAAACAACAAGCAGTAGTGTTCAAATGCAGCTGAACACTTTTAGTGTCAGTGCTATAGAAAGTCATAACCCTGCCCAAAAGGCTTTTAGTCTTTCGGCATCACAAAATAAGTTGGAACACTTTTAGTGTTTATACTGGAGAAAAGCATGACTCTGTTGTACAGGCTTTTAGTCTTCGAACAGCACACATTTGCTTACAGGAACAGTCCTTTTATGAATCTGAAAACTTAGAAACAATTCAGGTTCATTTTGTATGTGCGGGATTTTCTTTCATCAATTTGAAGGTCGGGGAAAATGGTTATAGAAAACCTGTAATTGCTAGAGTTTCGCTAACTCAGTCGTACGTTGTCAGTGCACATGAAGAAGTAGCAATTCTATCCGAGGATCCAAGTTATGAGATGGCTTTTAGGCCAACAGAAGATTAAGATCTGGCCTTTGGCTAGGCTTTTAGTCAGCCAGAGCAGGAAGGCATGGTACAGCGGCTGTTCAAAATGACCGAGAATAATCCCTTCAAATGGGGAAAAGTGAAGCAGCAAAAGCTTCATTATTTCGGTTTAAGACGCTTCACAAGTAGATGTAGGTGCAGAAGTTATTCAAGTGCAGGATGGGTAAGAAAGGGTTATTGCTTTTAGTAGTTTCTCCTTAATTCCAGAGCAGAAGAATTTCTGCACCACCCGCAAAAAGCTACTTGCCATCGTTACCTTTATTCAACAATTTATGTTGTGTAAAATCATATGGTAAGGACAGACCACTCCAGTTTCACCTGGTTGTTGGGGTTTAAAGAATCCTAGGACCAGCTCGCTCGATTGGTGGAGGCAACGCATCGAGCAGGTGCTAAACACGGTAATACGGAGGCACTGTCAAGGATTCAAGATCCTTTAAGTCCGTGTTCAGATTACATAGCTGGTATTCAACCTGCGGATCTGCCTAAGGGGTACAAAAACGGAGCAGATGCAGGGGACAGTAAACCAGGTTCAGTGGAAATAAATCGCGGGAAGCATAATAGAGAATGCCGCAAGTTACTTTAGTAACAATAAATCAGTACAGAGAGATCTTTTAGATTCTCTGCCATAAAGGAGTTGATGTGTGGACGATCTTTTAGATGTCTATGAACACTACATTGGAACTGACTTAAAGTGAGCTTTTAGCTCTATGTAGATGAAGCAAACAGAAGGGCTTTTAGCCTACTGTTTTGGACAATGTGAGCTTTTAGCTCTTTACAATACAAATCAGCTAACCGAATGGCTTTTAGCCAACTGTTTACAGGAATCGGCTCACCGGATGGCTTTTAGCCTTCATGAGAATGAATTCAGATGTGACTGGACATAAGAACACCACTATGGACATATTCCAGGCCTTAAAGTAACCTACGTCCAAGGCCTTTCAGATAAAGTCGGGGGGAATGTTGTGACGCGTTGTGACGTCTACACAAACCTCGAACCCATAGTGGCGCGAATAGTTGATATGGGGAACCAGTCCATCCGGGGAATCATTCTGACTTCCAGCTGGCCTAGAGATAGACGTGAAAGCCGATAATCACTAGAAGCGAAGAAGAAACAACCATACCACAGAATTATACAGGTATAGCACCCTGGTGAGGTTCATCAATTCACGTAAGACCTATACGGATCACTTCAGAGCCATATCCCACCGGACAAAAATGAGAAAGGAATGCCGGTTTATGACATTAACATTACTTGGTTAGTATTCACATATAAAGTAAATTTTTCAGTGGGTTTACATATTTTTAACTCTCCAGAAACACATTTTCATGTGATTTTAACTTATATATGATAGGTTTGTAAGAAGAACATTATCCCTTTCCCACATACAACAAATCTGCAGCAGACAACTGAAAACATCTAGACAAATTTACAAATTCAGGAAATCTCAACAATTTTACAAATTCAGGAAATCTCAACAATATATTTAAACAAATGAAGAAATTGTTATTAAAAAGAATGGAAAATATTCTTGCAAAATGAGTAATTGCTCGCAATGTTTTTCAACAGTTTTCTGCTGCACAGATGTCAAAATGTGTCTGTATGTGGGAAAGGATTTACATTAGTGTCTTTATTGTATGCAGTGTCTTTATTGTATGCAAAGACAACACAATTTATTCGGTTTGTCTGTATGAGTGGAAAACATTCTTGCAAAAGGAGAAATTGCTCATCATGAGCAATTTCTCCTTTAGCCACAATGTTTTTCAAAAGTTGTCTGCTGCACAGATGTCAAAATGTGTCTGTAAGTGGGAAAGTATTTACATTAGTGCCTTTATTGTGTGCAAGGACAACAAAATATATTCGGTTTGTCTCTATGAGTGGACAATATTCAAGTTGCAAAAGGAGAAATTGCTCATTATGAGTAATTTCTCCTTTAGCCACAATGTTTTTCAAAAGTTGTCTGCTGCAGAGATGTTAAAATGTGTCTGTAACAGGGAAAGGATTTATATTAGTGTCTTTATTGTGTGCAAGGACATCACAATATATTCGGTTTGTCTCTATGAGTGGACAATATTATCGCAAAAGGAGAAATTGCTCATGATGAGCAATTTCTCATTTATCCACAATGTTTTTCCAAAAGTTGTCTGGCGTCGAAATGCTTCTGTACGAGGGAAAGGATTTAGCTTAGTGTTTTTATTGTTTGCAAGGTCAAGAAATTAAATCGGTGTATGTGATGGTGAATGATGAAATACTGATTTGACAGGTTTGAAAACATAGTTTTTGAGAATTTAATAATTGATCAGAATTTTTTTTTCCATAGATCTATGACATTTGTTATTATATTAACATTGTAATATTTTAGATTCATCTACTTTGGTAGATATGCAGAATTTCAATGTCATTAAATCATTTGATTATTCATAACAGCTGAATTATAAGAATCAATGTTTTGTTTTACAGGTGTCATGCACGCAGGCTTAACATACAGGCAGATGAATGGGCTAATGGCGACAAAGGAAATAAAATGCCTTCACCACACAGCATTGATGAGACGACGGGAAGAAGTTGGCCCACACAGTCAGAATGTGGCAAGAGATTCCTGTGCGGCAAGGTGATTTTTGGGAGTACGTTTTCTTTCATCGTTCGATATCTTCACTGTTTTGTGTTTTATGTTGTTTTCAACAGTATTTCAGATGTATGACATACCCCTCAAATTCTTTGCATTCAAAAGTTTAAATATATTTAAGAATAGTAAACATTTTGGTTCAAAGAGAAATTCTGAATTATTGCTTCTTTTTCAAAAAAGGATTTCAAAAGATTCCAAAAACTTCTGAAGATTGATTGTTTGGTGTTTAACCCTTTCCTTCATACAACAATTTTACAGCCGTCGACTGAACATATTTTGTCAAAAAATAGAAAATGTCTATAATTGAATGGATAACCTATGACTAAAACTGGAAAACATTGTAACAAAAGGAGAAATTCCTCGTTTTGAGCAATTTCTTCTGTTGTCACTATGTTTTTAAAAAGCTGTCTGCTGCAGAGGCGTCAGAAAGCTTGTATTTGAGGGAAAGGGTTAATGCCGCTTTCAACAATGGTTCAGTTATATCATGGCGTTTTCTAGGTAAGTTATGATATCAGAAAATGGGAAAAATGGCAAAACTTTAAAATTTAATTCCAATTAAAGTTTTCGTCTGATTTCAAGATAGTTTAGCTGTCTAGTTTGCAGTTCGTTCCCACTCTTTGTCAAATTTTCACCTTTATAAGCAGTAGCATTTGCTACTATACTATAAATCAAATGATAGATTTAGAGCCATCTAGGCCCTCTTGTTTTTTTCTCTATATCTGTTGTCTTGAATAGGGGCTTTATTCCCTGATTTTTTCCCCTTCATATGAGTGTTGACATAAAGATTATATTTGTTTCAGGGTGCCCACGGATAATTCAGAAATCTCCAGGGAGGTCACTTTCAAGTATGACATGGGTTAGAAGAAGCGCGGCAGCAGTAGAGCTTATGACAGTAAATCAGGTGTGGGGACACTCTTCGGCAAAACCTCTTGAGAAAATCTGCATATTTGCTGTACGGGTATCTGACTGCCAAACCTGCAGTAAATCTGAATATGAAAAAACTCCATCTCAAATGTGTTAAAAAAAACTGGTCAGGTTGTGCTAACGCTATGGAATCAGATGTTGGTGTATATTTAATCAAAGAAAGAGGGTGAAAGAGTATAAACATTAATAATGAATGACAACACAACAACACTGTCTAAAATTAGAAAGGACCTGGACCATACAGTTACAAAATGGAGTGATATAAATACATATGTAATTGTTAATAGACAAAGCCTAGGTTGTGTGAAAGCAAGAACAATTAATTAAGCAGTGTCAGTCCCCAAACAATAAACAAGTTAACCCTTCCCACATAGTCATACAACAATTTTGCAGCAGACGACTTTGAACATATTTTGTTAAAAATTGGAAAATCTCTATAATTGAATGGATAACCTATGACTAAAAGTGGAAATCATTCTGACAAAAGCAGGCATTGCTCGTTTTGAGCAATTTCTTTGTTTGTCACAATGTTTTGAATAAGCCATCTGCTGCAGAGACGTCATAAAGCGTCTATATGAGGGGAAGGGTTAATTAATAGGCAAATTGTAGAAAGTTATAAGAAATTTGAAAAACATATATTGAAATAACCCAAACATATCATGTTTTTAAGTTCAATAAGTACATATCTTGTTTTATTTTTTATAAGGTCAGGAGTTTAACAGACTGTAAGATTTCGGAAAAGGTAAAATTGCTCATTATGAGTAATTTTACCTTTTCTCACTATGTTTTCAAAAGCCATGATGTATCAAATATGGGGAAAAGGGTCAAAATATTTGCCACACCCTGTCAAGATGTGGTTGTACCAGGCAAGAACAGAGGGTAAAACAACTACTCTTTTTCCCTCAATATCTCACTTATTGCTTCACTAAACCCTATTTTGTGGGTACATTTAAGAATCGTCTCATGCGATTTAATGTTGAAATTGATCACATTTACAAAGATGAGCCTTGATTTCATTATTCTTTGCCAGCTATAGACAGCCAAGACAAGTCAAAGTATTGCCATTGAATTTTATCTTGATTTTTGATTATTTTTTGTAAAAATTGTTTGTAACATTCATGTATATTTTTGTGATTATTTTGAAAATAAGCACGGTGACACATATATTTATTTGCATTTATGGATAGCTAATGAAATAATCTTGCTCAATATAAAGTAAGAACAAGTTCTTATAGGTATTTTTTTTTTACGTTTTTATACATAATTTGTTTAAAAAATACAAAATTTACATGTCACTGGACTGCTTGTTATAGTTGTTCATTTGCTTATTTTTTTCAATTTCTTCAAGGTTTTGTTTCAAAATATATTTTTTTAGACGAGATATGATGTTAATGTTATATCATACTGGTCAGACCATGGCAAATTGCAAAATATATCTGAAAGTAGACATCTCTAGTCTTAATAGAACATTTCATTTTTCTCGACCAAAATGTAGAAAAATATATAAAACCTCATATTTTCTAGAGCCTGTAAAAAAAAAATACCTGGTGACCCCATATTTTCTTTTTGTTATTTTGTTAATTAAGGTTTAAAGGTCACTTTAACAAATTTTCAGAAAAATCTTATTTAAATTTCATTTGGGAGCATATCCCTTTAATCGGTTTAAGAAAACATTTTTAAGTTTGTGTAAACAAATGGAAAAACTGGTTTTAGTTTTAAAACTGGTTTGATTAACAAATGGATGGTTTACGAAACTAGTTTTAAACAGAAACTAGTTTATGTGCAACAAACGGGGCCTTAGCCTCTGGTGAGCTAAAACAACTAAGAAAGACAGAAAACTTACATTTGTTTAATGAAGTGCAATTATCAACTTCCTGCAACACTTCTCGGACACATTTAATCAGATTGTAGGGAATGATGCCTATACAAGCACAGGCGAAGATTACCATGCTCATTTTATAGTCGTTGCTGGGTGTTCTGTATATCCGAGGTAAGTACCCCAACCCGTTCTTTTCTTGTAATCGAATCAGTTCTGCTATGTTGATATTCGGAGGTATGTGACCTGCAAAGACACCAATACAAATGTCTAGTTAAGTTAAGTTTAAATATATATGCAGAGGACTAGATGAGATGGCGTAAAATGGGTTTTTCCAAACATATCTCTTTTATGAATGAACTTAACCCTATGTCATTGTACAATTATATCAAACTGTTATGTTTTTACTTTTCATTAAACATATATAATAAACGATCATACACTGAACATGCTTAACACATTTCGAACGTATTTACCATCTGTTCATCACTTAATTTGTTGAGTGGGTGAAGTCCAGGATATATAAACTCAGTATTACGACAATGGCTGTTACCTGTGCAATTCTATTAAATATCATGAAATATAAACACAATAGAAAAGCGAATTTGTCATCTTTAAAAAACAGTGAGAAGTAAGCTCGTAGTTATTATACAGGTTGGGTATACATGTAATTGTTTGTGTACAATTGTGTTCAACAGTGCCTTTCACAGGGTAAGCTCACCTTAGCTCAATTATGTAAAGGGAAGATTAGTTTAGCTCAATTCTGTCAAGGGAAGATTAGCCAGTTTATACAAAAAAAGTACACATTTCAATGTGTGCAAAGTTTAGGACAAGATCACCAGCTGCATGTGAACAGGTTTATATAAATCTGTACAACTCTACAGAAGCTTTAAATAAACTTGGTAAGTCATTTGCGGAAGACGTATGCAGGCTGGTCTGGCCCCATACTGTTCGCAAACACCAGGATGTACATTTTTGCACGGGAAGGCTCAAATAAATATCATTCCAAGGATCTAATTCAAACGTTTGTTAGACATTTATTGAATGACAATTAACTTATTTGAGCTGTCCCGCGAGAAAATCAACGTTGTGGACTCTGCGTAAAGCATCGACCCGGATCAGGAATCGTTACTCTATACATCTATCCCCATGAGACGGAATGTATCGGCCTTGATCAGTCTGCGCGAACTGCGCATGCATATATGGGACAAAGTCAATGGTGGAATGCAATGAACAATTCAAGGTTTCATTATGAAGATGATAATGTGTTTGTTCCAGTGTAAAACCAAGGTATAATAATAATTATAACGAGTTATCATCGAAACTGTCTTTTTCACCAAAGACGAAAATAACATTTGCAGTGTTCATGCATTGTAATATATATGTCGGAATAGCATCTAAACAAACAATTTTCTGTTTATTTCATACTTTTACTGGTGACATATAGATAAACCGTGAATAAATATCAAATGGTAAATTCTATGTTTGACACATAGTGTGTTTATCAGTATATAATACACGGCAAAACATGAAACAATCAAAGTACTCAGAGTACTGAAACTCGGATTTACATGCAAATTTGTAAATATTCAGTTAAGTTTGTTTCATTTATATAACTGCATACAGCATGATAACAGAAATTATTGTTAATAAATAGAAATATATTTTGAACTTGTTAAAAGTTTTAAGAATATAAATCTTCAAATCAGGAAAATTTAACATTTACGAAAATATCAAACCAAATTAACCTTGTCTGTAGCTATTTTACACAATAACGTTTCAGTGTTACCAAAGCTGGGACTTGGAAGTTGTCGGAACTCTTTGCATCGGACATTGATATTGCTTTACTCCGCTGAATGACTCCCATATATTTAAGTGTCTGCATAAATGTAACTAAATTCCTTTTGTAAACAAATAACAATATTTGTTCGGCGGGAGATTTCGTAACCCAAGAGAGAGAGGTAGGACAAGGCTTGTAAAATCGGATTCTTCCGCTTATATTAAGCAATATTACATGTATGTGACTCGGGTGTCTCCGGCCATCTCACAGTGGTAACCCAATTTCGTTCAACAGGCGAAGTTATACACTTTCACTACTGAAACAAAACTGTTATTGTTGGGCATATTTGTGTTTCCAGAAGCATGTTTCAAGAGATACTACACAGTAACGAAGTAATTAACACATTGCATTAGCCTATTGTGTGTATTCAATAACAATTATTGAACTCTGTTTTCAGTTCGCACACTTTTGTTTGCGGCTGTATGGTCAACATCCGTAGAAAACGTTTAGAACACAAAAGTGATTTGAACTTTGAATTGAATCGTATCTGATTACAACTAAAATGAAAATCAGTTATGACACCCGTACATTTGTTTAGTCAAACACAGGGAGTATAGATAAGTGTACATCCTCCATGATATAACTGATATATCTGCTTTAATCCTCCCCCCCCCCCCCCCCCCCCAAAAAAAAAAAAAAACCCGTACCTCCTATCAATAAACGCAGTATTTCTTTAGTATCCTCGTCATTCCTATTTTTCATACCAGCAGCATCAAATATATCTGGTAGTTGGTCCCGAACAGACTTCATTAATGCCGCACTTTCCGATATGCCATGTCTTCTTTGCTGTTCTCTCCTCTCAAAATCCGTGTCCTTTGCCCCACAATTCTTATAACTAACAAATAGAGGATAATTGATTGTTTTGGTACAAGATCGAGATATAGTTTCCGAGAAAACTGTGAAATGTTTTTGCAAGAATGAGTTTGTTAGGATATAATCCATTATCATGTCTCAATGATCCACTGAAAAGCATATAATCAAAATAAACGTGCCTGTTCTATGAACGGCTTTCCAGGCTAACTAACTTTAGAGCAATGGTGACCATTGTAGATCAAGATCAACCTGCGCATCTGTTTCCTTTCAGAGCAATGGTGACCATTGTAGATCAAGATCAACCTGCGCATCTGTTTTCTTTCAGAGCAATGGTGACCATTGTAGATCAAGATCAACCTGCGCATCTGTTTCCTTTCAGAGCAATGCTGACCATTGTAGATCAAGGCCAACCTGCGCATCTGCTCACATTGATCTGGACATGCACTGATTGCTATTTCGTAATAAAAAGTATATAAAAACTTGTGAAAAACAGTATCTATTTTGATTCATTTAGGCCTGAAATGCAGTATCCGTCTGGATCCGATAGTATGTATGAATGGTCCTGAAAAACAGTATCAATTTCGGACAAGACAAATAGCTGTACACAAAACATAGTCCCCTAACGGGGGAGAGGGCGTCATCTATATTTTAGGATATAATGAAATGTCATTTAAACAAGATCTGTACATTCGCTTAAGTTGAATAGGATTATATAGATATGATAATTGACTTTTTCTAGCATGTGACATTTCGTCTTCTTAAAATTTGGTTTCTATAGAGAAACCAGTGCAGCAGATATAGCCAATACATGGTCAAAGGCCAAGGTCAAGGTCGCGGCAGCTCAATTTCTTAACTTACCAAGATGCATCTTCGTACCGAATTTGAAAAATGTAAGATCAAGGTCAAAGTGACAACATTTTAGTAAGCAACACCGTCTTACTATGATACATCACTGTACTGAAAGAAAACTCTAGGTGCGATAACATAAGTGATATGGCCCGGTCAAGCTTTATCGTTAATTTGCGTCAGAGGTCAAGGTCACAGCAGCCTAAATACAGTCAATGACAAACCCTTTTCCAAATATGCATCTTCCTATCAAATAGGTGTAATTATATAGAAGATATAGCCCTTACCGGTGTTTTCTTCAAAATTGATCAGAGGTCGAGGTCACAGTCAGACGATTTGTCTAGCGACACAATGCATCTTCATACCAAACGTGTTCAATAGCATCGGAGATATGGCATCGGCAAGCTTTTCTTTACATAAGGTTATACGTCAAAGTCACAGTGACCCAACTTTAGTACACAATACATCTTATTATCAAGATACTTTTACGCAAAGATTGTTTATATAGGGTCAGAGATCAAGGTCAAAGTGACCTAATTTAGGTACGTCTTCCCAAGATGCATACACAATTTGGTAACGCAATTTGGTGAACTGATATACGAGATATAGCACTGACAAGGTTATGTAGAAGGACGAACGGACAGACGTACGGCAGAAAAGAAAACCTATAGTTCCCTGGGACTCCCGCTTGGGGATTATAAGGAAATAACATCTGAAAATTACCCCCAAATGTATGATCAGGGTTACATATTTATAATTTAACTCTATTCTTTTCAAAGGCCGGATGTTCGACCAAAGCTAGTTCCCTATCTGTATGTCTTACCGTTTCAGTTGCAATGTATATGATGTTGTGAAATCTCCTCCGAAACCAGCCTTAGCCCTGGGCATATATTCACCTATAATGACCTTCAACAGCGTGTTTATGATGGAACTTTTCCCAGATCCACTTTGACCAATCAGTAACACGTTGTGTTTCTTGTAATCCCGTTGGCTACAAAAACCAACGATATCCTTGACTAGTCCTCTGTTTTCCTTCCGGACATATTGTTCGCTACGTTCATCTTAAATTATAGTACCAGCAGTACATTAGAATATTTCGCGAATCCATTTCTCAAATCACAGTAATTTGAGCGTGCTGTTTCAGATAACGTAAAAATAACCATTGTAACTTAAAGAGCGTTGCTTAAGCAAACGTTAACTTAAATTTTAAAGGTGTTGAAAAAGACCTTGCGTTTCTTGTAAGCCCACTGGCTACAATAACGAACAATATCATTGACTAAACGACTATTTTCCTCTCGGACATCTTTTCGCTACGTTCATCTGGAACTATAGTATTAATACCAGCAGTAACTTAGCTAATGTGGCCAATCCATCAATTAAATGTAAAAATAATAAAACTTGTAACGTAAGTGATAGAGCCATTGCTATGTTCAAGGGATGTGGTCACACATGGTTTTCTCGGGCGATCAAATAACAAGAGTATACTAATCTATCAGGGTACTAACATTGAAATAAACTTCGTCAAATAATGAAAACGCCAAAGGCACTGGGGTGGCGATTGTCAAAAAAACATTTCGGTGTGACAATTATAAAACCGCAAGATAAACCAGTTATATTTGTTCATAATACTTAACCATTGAACGGTTTGACTTAACAGTTATTGTAGGGTGAAACAGAACTAGATGACCATGACTTCTCTAGATTTATAATGATAATAATAGACATTTAGGGTGAGAAAAAAAAGAAACAAACAAGAGGGCCCTGGATCGCTCACTTGATCAAATTTAATGAATGAATGTATATTGTTTTATGGCGCATCGACAGCTAAGGTCATTTAGCGCGCAATTAAATTTAATTATTCATGATCCCTGGGTAAACAAACCAGTACTAGGCTAGAAAATGTGCCTTGCCCAAGGGCACTCCACCATGACCGTAGTGCCGCGACTGGGGATCGAACCCGGGACACCCGGTTTAATTTAATCGAAATCCCCGATGCTAACCACTCGACCACAGCGGATTCCTTGATCAAACTTAAGGTCTTCTAAATGTGTATGTGTTTCAAACTGTGCTTCTATTTCTACGGAAATGGGAACATAACGTCTGCACGTATCATATTACTATATATTTGACTGTTGTTTGGTTTGCAGTAACAGCATGCTACGGACTGTCTAAAATACCTATGTATACGAAATGTGTATGTGGTGTTGTTGTTTTTCCTTGTTGTGTTCTTACAATCGCAATCAAAACATTGAGAAAACTAGGTATCACTTCCAACCTTTTCCTGATCAACTGATATTTCTTTTTGTGATCAGCAAATTATAACATAATCCTCAAGGCGAATGTCAATGCACAATATACTCTGCTTATCAGTGGAATTCTCGAAAATGGTTAACGCCATATATGGATACCGTTTATCGACCTGGCTTAGCGAACATTCTATCTTATCCAACATAGAAAGTATTAAGCCTTTCCCACATGCATACTCTTAATGACTGATTGACAAATGAAGGGTTACTAACAATTATTTAAACAATATCAATTTACTATTCTTTATTTATAGAGATTTGCCACATGTTGATCAGTTGAAGGTCGTTTATTTTAGATTTGTCGATTGTTGTAAAAAGCATTTAGCAAGTTATTGTCAGTCCGTATCACTAGACTAGTCATGCTCGTTTTTTAATTCCACTTCTTGATCATTGTGCCTGTACTGTAACCCCAATTGAAAATAATATATTAAAGATTGCATAGCATTTCTAATGTTAATACATTTTCAGTTCCATTGATGTTTGAAAATGGTTAGAACTAAGTGTCTACTTGTTTAGTGAATTTGTAACCCTATCTCTCATTTAAACGCTTTCTGACACCCATACAGCAGACGACTTTTGAACACTTTATGGCAGGAGGAGAAATTGCCCATGATGAGCATTTTCTCCTTATTGCCACAATGTTTTCAACACTATTCAATAATTAAATTATCGGTTATAGAAATATTTAATATTTTTGTCTAGATGTTTTCAAGGTCGTCTGCTGCAGATGTGTTGTATGTGGGAAAGGTTAATTAACAGTATATTCATGAGCATTTATATAATGTAATAGTCAGCTGGTACCAGTAGACTTATCTAGACCTAAATGGTTGGATTGTGTCTGGTATCACAGGATACTGGTTTAGTAGACCGAAATGATAGTTTTTAATTACCAATGTCCGAAATCAAGAACAGATTATTTAAAACTCGTGCAGATAATAACTTGTGTCGGCTGTCAATTTATGTTCGCGAGCTCAGATTACCAACCATTTTAAAACGTTATAACTACCTTGTATTGACAAAGAAATCGCTAAGCTATAAATAGTCTCTATTTAAGGTTTGTATGGAGGTGCAATTAAAGCTGTCACAAAAGAGCGTTTATATCTCCAATACATTTAATTGTGAAGTGGAAATTTCCGCGACCGAACAGATACTACGGCGAACTAACAATCGATCTATAAACAACGCGAATGATGCAATAATTAAGACCCAGTTTATCTTGCATACACTTTAAAATAGGGGGTTGCAGTCATTTATACCTGTATGACTTTTTGTCAATACATACAATACATGATTAAAATATTATACATATCGTGTTTTGCAAACAGCATTGGCATTACACGTTATACTGTGTAAACTTTTTAGTCGATTCTGCATACGGCATATTTAATGGTACATAATGGAATTAGTCCCCAGGCTTTTCCTTCCGTATTAAATTAGTAAGAAATTGCATAGGACTACAATCAACTATATATGCAGCACGCATGGACATATTTATTCGCTTTCCGCATACACCATAACGTAAGCACAATTCGCCTTCATAGTTTCATAAACTTTTTTCTCCTTTAAAGGGCCTGAATCCCATATGAGAAAAAAGCGAAAAGAAAAAGAAAATTGTTAAAAATTGTTGACTATACATGTGAACTTTCATAATGCTCAATCTTGATCATCAATATCTTTTTTTCTTTTTTTATTACTTCGTATTTTTTGTTTATATACTCCCGTTTTTGCTATCATACTTCTGCTCAACTGAAATGAGAATAGACTTCCCTCTCTCCTTTCAAAGCTTGTGTCACACTTAACTTATAACTAGAGGCAATAAACCTTAATATATGTTAATATTAAAGCACCTATGTTGTTTTGTTGTTTATCTAATGGATCTAGTTAGAGCACTTAAAACTTCAGCTTGTATGACAGACACATTATAGTTGCAGTGAATGTTAAGCAAACCGTAATCCAAATGATTTCAGAACTAAACTTGTCATTTCACGACTAAACTTCACATGCTGAATCACATAGATCGTAGCAGATAAAACGTTTAATACCTACGTCAATATTGACTCTTCTTGCTCTTGGTAACCATTTCATATAGGCTATAGTAGCCAGGTGAGCAATATAGGCATATATTTGCCTTCTTGTTTAAAATATGGGGACATTCGGCCTCATTGTTCGAAATATTTACATCCTGTCTGCTTGCGCAGGTTATTTAAATGTACTGAACTGCATCTGCTTCCTTTAAGTCGTGCTTCAAAATCATGCGGCGTCTTTGATGCTTTGCATCAAAATTCTTCTTGTTCTAATTATATAATGCATTTTAAAAAAATACATAAGTATTTTAAACCTTTCTCACATACAATAAATCTGCAGCAGACACCTTGAAAGTACCTAGGAAAACATACGGAAAAGCTCTATACATGTATGTATAATTACTGAATTTCTCCTTTTGACACAATGTTTTCAAAAGTCGCCTGCTATAGTTAGCTCCTTTCCTTAAATGATCCTCTATATTGAAGCTTTGTGATGGAGTCACATTGCCCACCTACTTCCAAAAATGACATTCAAACAATAGTTTCATATTTCAAGTTACAGATGTAATTTGGTTATTAGTTTCGATGCAAATTGTATTTGTGTGTAGAATTATTTAGAATTGTTCTTTTGTTTTCATTCAACAAGTCCACGGTGTTACACTATGTCTACGAGTGTTTGTCAACCAGCTATTAACAGGTTCAATTATGTCATCGATTAACAGAAGCCGAGGTCGGGTTTCGTAGGAAGTGTCTAGCTTTGAACAAATATAGAAACAAAGATACTGAGCGAATACGAGTCAATACATGTTTTTAGAAGGAAAATTGCAAAGAAAAGTTTATTCTAGTCAAAGGCTATAAAAGTGTTCCATGAACATAAAAGCTACCCAACACTTTATACATGTATACTCGGAGAACAAAATAAAACTAAACTTACCCCTATACGTGCTTGAATCTGCCATTTGGTTTGTGTCAGAGTGTTCACAAATAAACTTATAAATATATATCAGAACATTTTAAAGGTACCGATTCACAACGAGCTACACATAAGGAAGACGCTCTTATTGGTAATCTAGTTGCTCCATCGCCATTTGCTAAAGGTAGAGTTAGAACTCTTTATTAAAGTATGTAATATTTCTTCATTGCAAGGATCGTCTTGACACGTATTCTGTAGCATGTACATTAAAGAAACCTGTACTGTTGTTTTTTTACTTTTTGCCGCGCCGTGATATAGTCGGTAACAACGAAGGCTATTGGAAACGTGTATGGCTTTTAAGCACATGCTTTTAAGCACATGTACTGCACACAATATTCTTCCGAGGGCAGTTGATCGAGAGTTCTATCCCCGGCTCTGCCATTCATTCCGATGGTTGACAAAAGTGATTACCATCGGCTAAAGAGTTAATAGGGGAAGCAGACATATGCCTAGGAAGAATGGTGTATGGAGTACGTGTGCACTGATCGCGGTGATAAAACTTAAATACCGTTGAAAACGGCGATAAACTAAAGGTAAATATTCAAATTAACCTGCATATGTGTGCTGTGACTGCTTCTTGATCAGATTATTAGAAAATGCGTGTGTGTAACCACACGTGAATCCGTGAGAGAGTAAAGTTGAAGTAGCATCAAACACCCAATTAATACAAATTCACACTGTGTGTATTCCCAAGTTACACCAAACTCTCACAATATATTTCTTGATTACCAATAAAGGAAAAATGAGCTTGTGCCTTTAAAAACGTCGTTTCGGAAAACTATTTTTAGTAACATTGGATTGTAATTTGTCTTCCTTCGTTTTTGACTGTTATTTTCTTTTTTAAATTGGTCATGATTCTTCCTAGTAAAAAAACATTGGGTAAGCTGAACACGGACATTCACAACAGGCAAAGTCAGTTCTTTATAGAGAGAGCATTGTATTTGAGTTGATTCGAAAGTGTTTTAGTTAGTACATTGTATATGTAATACGGGTGTAAAATGGCTTCAAACATAAGCAAACGAAAAAGGGTTGATTCATAAAAATCGATTTCGTAAACATGTCATGCTATATAGAAGTAGTGGTTGTACCGATAATCTCAGGTTACACGTATTCCTAAATTCACTGTTATACATAATGCCTTCTATTAATCGAAACGGCTGCTATGGAAGGTGTGTTAATTTAGCTCTGCTTTGTATTGATTGATTGATTGTTTGGTGTTTTACGCCACTTTCAACTACAGTCAAGATTAAGAAGCCCTTGTTCTTTAACTTTGAAGTTCTTGTTCTTTAACTTTGAAGTTCTTGTTCTTTAACTTTGTTAACGTATTTGAAAAAGGAGATATTCTTCGTAGTACTGTTTTATCAACTGTTTATCAACAAATATTTTCTCTAGCCAACTGCTTCGGCAGAGGCATCAAAAGTCGCTTGTTTTCAGTGGATTGCTTTGTTTCATATAAGGAAATGTTTTTGTGAAAAAAAGTAAAATAGTAAGAGTAAAATAACTGCTTGAAAAGGGAGAACTTGCTTATGGCAGTGCAGTGTCTGTGCATTGTCTGTGACTGCTTTAATTGGCATCTCTTCCTAATCTACTGGTTCAATAACATTTACAGGAAGTTTTCGCGATGGTCCTAAAAAAAGTGGCAAAAACAATTTAATTTCATGGTGAACTTTGGCTTTTTCTACATTAGAAAGGGGGTGAAAAAACAAACTTTGAGGTCTTCTCAATGAAACTTTTGGTCCGACATATAAAATATATAAACCGTGACTCACATACGAACACGCGTAGATCAAAACTTTAATTTTTGCGATCCTCTCTCTATTTACTATTTATAATTATATCAAGACATGGAAGTGAGCTGAATTCTATATCGACCTTTTATATGCAAACACGATTATGTTCTATTAAAAGCTTTGTTGGAAAAGTTCGGCTCTTAAAGCATGCACACCCTTCAATTTCCTTGCCAAAATACACACATATACGATTGGATATAACAAATACCCAGATCTATTAACATTGGTTGATATTGAAGTGTAATTACCAGTATATTACTGTCTTTTCCAACTACACCATTCAGAATCGACAGCGAATTCACTCGCCATATTTATATAAGGTCCTAACCATAAGTATTAATAACTTTGTTCCGTGAAGATCTCTGCTCAGTGAGTGGTGATTGAACAAATTAGCATTCGTATAACAGTTTACGACTTTCTCTCCGACACGTGAATTCAAATCTCTCATAACGATGAAGTTACAATCAGTAAGATGATATTCTTATAATGTTGTTTCATATTCAGGTTATTCAATTCCTTTGAAATATGTGTTAGCATAGAATGGTGAATTACCCGAAGGTAAATATGTCAACATAGTAATGGTTCCCGTGTTTGTCGACTTTTAGACAGATATCTAATTTATAACCTGTGTTGGTGCGCGTTTTTAATTTCGAATTTTCGATACATCTCTGTAAATGTAAACCGACATTCCACCCATAGCATGGCAGTATTTCTATTACTTTTCAGCAGGTAATGAAATAACTACATGGGAACCGGAAGCCTTTGTACAATACATTTTGAAACTTTGATGTTCTTCAAGTTCAGACTGTCTAAATTTTATGGAAGTCATTTGCCTTTGTACATCATGGCAAATTGTGTTTATATAAGTCAATTGTAATTGTTAATACGTCGATTTTGACTGTTTGTATTTCATGTCTTAAGCTTTCTTTTATAGCCGCTAAGATTTAATCAAAATCGGTATTATCGTGTTTGTGGAACTCTGGATCACTCTTGGAATTTGCACATGTTGGGACCCGGATTAGATTCGACGTCAGTGGACAGTATCAGATTCATATGGATGAATAGTTCAAAAGATGAAGAACAGCTTGACCGAATGTTTCTGGTCTCATAGTGTACCAAACAAAATCAACCAAATAGCATACATGTTCTCTATAGTTCGCGGGTGTTGTTCAAGTCATATAGGTTGCGGTAAATACACCCAAAAATAGAGCGCAACTAATAAATACTCTGTAGTGCATGTCTGATCCCAGTGTTGTTGGCACATAGCTTCCTTTTCCGTGTTGATTTTTTTTACCCCCAAACTTACTCGATAGGTAGTTATATGAACACTCATCTTTGAAACATTAAAAGTGTTATATAAAGTAAATTGTATATAATTAAAAAAAATCCTGCTTCAGCAGCCAAAGTACACGGCATAAAAAGGACGTCTTATTTATACATGAAAGGTTACAATATATAACGCCCTCTCTGTCAAGTGGCGCGAATTCGATCACGTGATCACAATATACATTTCGAACAGTTTATAATTAGATTCAGGGTGTATTTTGGTATTTTTATATGTATTTCGGATTGATCTCGTCCGGTGCACTACAATGTGTTTATTTCAGTACAGTTTATTTGTAATTTAATGTCATTATAGAGATCTAATGCTCTGATTGAGCATAAGCTTTGTAGCTTTTGTAGGCCCATTTGATAGTGTACATTATATCATAGACTTGCATCTGACAGGTGCAGATAAGTTCAAGAGACAACAATTAGATACAAAGGAGTCCGGATGTGAAACCATAGTTCTTCCGAAAAGACCCGTTAGTACACGCGAGGCAATTTTTCCTTGAAAGAGCGAGTTCTTGACCTCTAGTTGTGTAGGAGACACCTCATAATCATTCAAAACCCGGACTAGGACTTGAACCCCTGATACCTTGATTGACACTCCAACGTGTTAACCACAAGACTACCGGGCCACTCAGTCATATGAAGTTTAAATAACCTTTTTATGAAGTTAAATAATTTATATTTATAATATCATTAACCAAACAACAGGTTTCACTTCAGTAAAGATTGGTTCCACTTTCGTGGTAACACTTTAAAAAACTGCGGGAACAAACAAAGAGTCACGTACTCCCCCATGATACAATTGTTAAGCCACCTTTATAACAACAACAGCTCACCGCCAATGTTCTGCTTCACTGATCACACTATCCACTGTCCATTGAAAAGTCGATAATTGTTACTCTTTGTTAATTCAATTTTGGAAATGAAAATGTTCAATTTCCATGTTTCTATATTCACCAAGCCATTTGATCTACAATGGCAGCTTCATCGGTTTACGCAGGCTTTCACACTAGTGTTTTTTTTCAATATTGTTACATTCAATCAACCAATTCGTTTAATATTCCGTATTTTCTTCGACAACTGATCTGATCGATGTTTACATGCGCATGACCGCGTTCGGTTTGTAAACATTTGTAAAATAAGCGTACGTCCATGTTCAGCTTAACCCTTCCCAACTTGCAGACGCATTTTGACGCAGTAGCAGCAGAGAATTTTTGTGGCCGAAGGTGTCATTGCTCATTGACCACAATGTTTTCAACTTTATTCAACTATTAAGCTATCTTTTCATGGAGATTTTTGATGTTTTTGTCACTCAGAGTCGTCTGCTGCATAATTGTTGTATCTGGGAAAGGGTTAAAGCGTATGAAGCCTTACTGACAAAACTAAAAGACTGAGCCTTAAGAAACATTATTAAAAGCATTGGAAAAACACAATTTGACAGATCACAGATTATATTTGGAAATGGAAATAAAGTCTAACAAGAACATTTTTCAATAACACTTCGTTATAGTTCGTTTATTTAACAATATATAGAAGTTGAATACACAATATTGTGGGTAGTTCAAGTTAAGCACAGCTACTAATGAATCTACATTTTCTGGTTAATAAAAGCAAAATATGGTGGTATCCTTGCCTTGCTTTGTTTTAAATACAATTAATTTTTACTTTTAAAATGAACCCGTTTTTATGCGTGCAGATTATAGGGGTCCATCTAGCACTGAACATGTTCATTTTCAAATAGGAGACCGCCTTAATGGTGTAATGATATAGGGACCGCCTTGTATGCTGGAGCTGATGTGTTCAATCCCGGGTTTTAACAAAGTAATGTATTTCATTCCTTGGCGAAAAATATATTTTGGTTAGAATTCCAACTGACAGGCTGGTGTCAGGACAAACGGACGAGTAGTCATGGTAACTTACACAGGAAACGCCGTGATATAACTGAACTAGTGTTGAAAGCGGCGTTATACACCATACACACGAATACTTGTCCAATAAGATTTCAAACGATATAGGTAAATACATAAATGCAATGATTTTCATTTCTTAAATCTCAAATGTGAAGGATTATGTTGCAGATGTGTACAAATGCGTTTGTACCACTGATATCAGGATATTGTTTGACAAATTTGACAAAAATACATATGATCTATATGTATTTTTATTAAAAATGGAGTCATGCCTTGATCAGGAGTAGGACCTTGATATGCTGCTTGCTAAAATCACCATATCAAACTCAAACATATTTTTTAGTGATATGGCCACAGGCCCAAACATAATACAAATCATAATTATAACAAACAGGTAAGTGACATACATATATAAGACACTATAAAAGTGACTTTCGTCTTTCTAGTGAATAAAATATATACATTCCTATTTTCTTTATGACATTTCCTTTCATTTGGCTCATTAAACAGTTGAATTTTGCAATAGTAGGATTATTAGAGAAACATGTCGGTATATAAATTAACCTTAAATCATTATATGCTTTACATTCAAGTATAAAATGGTACGCTGTTTCAACAGACTGATTACACAAGGGACATTCTCGTTCAGCGCGATCCAATCCCAGATGTCGGCCCTTTTCAATCATGAGGTAATGTGATGAAGTTCTTAAGGTTGCAAATGCTCTTCGGAACTTCCCCACATTGATTACATCTAAGTAACTCTGGAAATCGAAATTTGGCTTAACATTGATATGAAAGCTTAACGTTGAGCTACTGTAAAATTGTTCACGCCATTTCGGTACATATATAATTAGATTTATTGGTAATACTATGATCATTCCACACATATCCAAAACCGTTTTTAGTAAGATTGGTTCGGATTTGTGTTACCCAATTGGAATTTCATACAACTTTAACATATCATAACTCTTTCTAACAAGTCTGTGACACGGCAATTTAATAACTCTTAGCCAGTACTTAATAACCCTCTTTGATGCATAAATATAAACTGGAAATCATCCACTATCTGCAAGAACTGCGTAATGAATTGTTCTCAATGGTACCGACATGTAGGGCTTCAAGCGGTATGTATGTTTCTTTTCAACACACACACATTCGTATAAACCCCACAGTCCCGATCCGTTCAATATTATTGGCGACATTTTACTGTCGCTGGTGTCGACATTTTCTCAGCCATGCGATATAAAGACAGATTAGATGAGAAAATAAACACCATTATTTCATTAGTAGTGAAAAAACAGTTTTATACCTTATATGCGATTTGACATTTTTCGCCATGTTTCGTCAACAAGACACATCTCTGAATCCGCAATGAATTTCTGTAATGAAGAGCTTTTCAAAGAAGTAGAGATTGAAGTAATACAATGCTGTAATAATGCAATAACCTTAGACAATGATGCCTACTATTCAACAATGAGAAATGTCTCAACGATTTGCTTTGTTTACAAGATGGCGGAGAGCGCAGTTATGGTAAATTACGTTACACCTCAGAAGCAAACAACCCTTTTTTTCTTGACAAATAACCTAAATCAAACCATACACATTAATCATATCAAACATCGACTAGTTTGTATTATGATTTCATTATTTTGATTATCTTTCAGTATTGTTTTATCATTATAACTTGATTTTCTGTATTTGTTTTTGAGTCGGAATCGTGAAGCAGATTCCACTCGATTCACAATATTTTTAAAAGCAGTACCCATGCGTCTGATGACAGTCTAGAAATACATTGTTTTCATTTTTAATTCTGTAATTCCTCTATTTCAAGAGCAAATTTTCTTTGTAGATGTCTTTCTAATGAGCAATTGATGCCACATTAATTTTCCGGCTGAAATCCAAACAAGTTATCGCAGTTGTTTGTTTGACAAGGACTATTTGGTGGTTCAATTCTTGAAGCTTTGAACTAGGATGGAACATTCCAATCATTTTCAAAAATGTTCCACATATACATGTTCTGTAGTTGACATTACTTACAATATACAACTACCAAGCAATATGGAATTATAACAATTATAACAACGTAGGAACGAGCCCCGTGTCCAACAATCTTAATTTAAAGTTATTTAAAATGTATTGTTTACCCATATTATTTGCAGCTGCTACTCTTGCTGTCACAATTTTGTCAACAGTTTGTCTTTAGAAACCTAGTTGACAAGAAGTTGCCGGGTTTAAATCGATTTTTTGAAAACTATAAGATGTCACACCGGAGACGACCAAAGCAACTTGAGAGATTATGACAGACATTGACAAAATAAAATAAAATAAACGCAAAACGAACGTAAAACCTTAGACCTAAATGGTAGACTTACTACACATTACGTTTGATGAAATTGAAAGTCTTAAGATCAAATTGGTGACTTGTCAGGAAACTGAGTGATAAATCAAAATATTTGGAGACCTTTAAAGAAACATACAGGACTTGACATACAGGGTCATATGATGACCCTGAATAAGTGTGTGAAGTTTCAAAGCAACAGCTTACACAGTGTCTGAGAAAAGGCCTTGCACGCACGGTTTGACCAAAATTCTAAGTTTAAAAAGGGGCACAATTCAGTCAAACTTCATTGCAGAGTTATGGGACTTGACATACAATGTCATCTAATGACCCTGAATAAGAGTGTGAAGTTTCAAAGCATATACAGTGTCTTAGAAAAGGCCTTGCACGCAAAGGTTTGACCAAAATTCTAAGTCCAAAAAGGAGCACAATTCAGTCAAAATCCATTCCAGAGTTATTGGACTTGACATACCAGGTCATTTAATGACCCTGAATAAGTGTGTGAAGTTTCAAAGCAACAGCATACACAGTGTCTGAGAAAAGGCCTTGCACGCAAAGGTTTGACCAAGCTGGCAACGCCAACGCCAACGCGAACGCGGACGCCGGGGTGACTACATAAGCTCCCCTATTTCTTCGAATAGGTGAGCTTACAAGTTAGATATATTAAACAAATAACCACAACAAATTAAACAAAATGGTTTATTATTACTATCATTACTAACAACATACTGTATTTCACAACCGACAGAACCTTCAATACAAGACGGCATAACATTACTTTTACTGCTGTCACAACACGTGAAGAACGAATGTACACTTGACCTTAATACTAAGAAAGTCAAAGGTTCTTTAAGTCTGAACAACATCATGAAAGCACTCGGTCAACATATGCCCATTATTTCGATGAAATGTAACTGACTTTCTATAACTTAAAAACTCCACCGTTACGCGTAAATAAGCTTGACAATATCTGTTAAAATATTAAATACAGCCGCTATTCATGTTAAGAAAACAACCTGACATACGTGTACTGCAAGACATACTTGTGTGTGGAACAAAAAAGAAAATGAATCAATCTGTATGGACTTTATCCAGTTGAGTTGATGTTCTTTAAAGGAATACCTCGCTTATTTGACTTTTAATTTTACCTTAGTTTGATAGACAACTTTTCGGTATGCTAGTTAAAGCCTCTTCCAAACCAACATATAATAGAATTTCAAGAACCGAAAAATAAGAACAGATTAATTTATGTTGATCTTTTGTACGAACGACAAATAACCGAATTGAAAATTATGAATGACCGATACATTTCACATTTACTCCCATCTGTACGTATAAGTTTGTAATTGGGAGTTTCTTCTTTCAGGACATTGACCATGATATTTCTGGTATAACTCGATGCAGTCTTATTATAAATTGAGCTGAATACTAGAATCGAGAGCTATAATCTGTTTAATAAATTGATGAATAGATCTTGCAAATATATGTAGTGACAAGGGAGGTAAATTGCAAAGGATTTCCGTCGCAGACAGTATTGAATTTGAGGTAGGGAATGAAAAGCGAGAACAGAAAAGAGCTCAAAGCCACATAAAGAGCGTCCACGTATTTCTGGTTTAGACGGAATGGGGGAAAATCACCAATTCCCTACAAACACATTTTGACAATGTGAAAATTATAAGGGGCGAAAATTCCAATTGTAGATCCAATATTCTAATGGATACTGTTCTCAAATTCTGGTGTAATATTTGTTTTAGTATAACTACAGTTTTGCTAAAAAAAAATACCAATTGTCCAAAATAAAAAGCACAATATAATGCTTCATTCAAAACATGAATTATGTACTTTTCATGATCAGTAAATACATAATTTACCAAGAATATTCAAAAATACCGGGAAACTGTGAGTTGAAATGGTTGTTCCTTGAACTTAAAAAAAGGTAAAAGGTTAAAGGTCAATATCAGTTTCTCCTTACATTACCAAAACAGCCCGACACAACAAGGCCAACAAGCAGGACTATAGCTGCTAGAAACATCACTACATGGGATAGCTGGATATTCTGGTCAAGTGCACGGCGCAATCCGAAAAGAAGATCAACTAATATTTTGTTTAATGAATCTGCTGGATTGTTCAATGGCGGCGCTTCATCCGTGTGTAATGGCGTGGTCAGGACCTTCAGCAGTTTGAGGGCTTTGTTATCGACGTAAACGTTGTCATATCCAATGGAATCATTGAGGCTCGCCCAATTCAACTGACTGTGTGTCGCCGTGCCCGTTTGTATAAAGGCTTCAGTGATCTTTCTACTCACTTTATTAAACTGATCAAGCGTGACCGTTGACTCGGTCTCATTTACTTCGTTATCTTCCTCTGGATCTTTGGGTGACTCTGTTGTGTGGGAATATATCGTTTTTACATCGGTTTGCACCTTGTCGTATTTCGTGATCAATAAAAAGACGTCAGTGTCATCTAGAGAGTAAAACAAAAAACATGAAAAAAAAAAAAAAAAAAAATCCAACATGCATAATCGCTGTGATAAATCGCTGTGATAAATCTACAACAGACAACTTTTTGAGACAACAGGAGAAATTGCTCCTTATGTTTCCAATTCTAATCACTGATTTGACTTAAATTAAAAGACACGTTCATGTTGCTGATTCGTTGTATATGAGAAAAGGTAAACAACAAAATGTATTTTTTCACAAATACATTTTATGTGTTTAACTGTTGATATATTGAATGAAGTTGACTCATAGTGTGGTCATGATGTATGTATACATTGTGCTACTATGTATGAATTGCATACATCTGTTCACTATTTATATGATCAATTACACGGATACGATGTTCTAACTAGAACTTTTTTAAATTGGGTTATGTCAAATATGACTATAAATATCGGCTTCATTGTTGCACCTTATCATTCTACTAAGGTGCGGAGCAAAATTATAAAATTATCCACCGTGACGGGGCACACATTTGCACATGCTCACATGTCCGATTTCATAACTTTGCACGAATATATTAAGGTGGTCCAAGAAAATCAATATTCATGGAAATTGCAGTCTTATATCCCGGAAGCCACATATTAAAAAGATCTTTGTTCCATTTATATATTTATGCCACCAATAAATAATGAAGAACGCGCACGTGCAATTTGCATGGTCCAAGCCAAGATTGATTTACACAGGATCTTCTGGACAAACAGAATATCAGGCGACACACATGGCTATCCAAGTTTCCCGATCTCAATCACATCGAACATTTATAGGATGGAATTGGTCGTCCTGTTATAAAAGGATCTGCACCCCCTACCAACGTACGTGTAGTTTAACGTATGCTCGTTCAGAAGTGGAACAACATCCCCCAGAGGTTTATAAGAAACTACATAATGTCCAATAGATAAAGATGCATATACGTACTAAGAGTCAGATTGCATGATTGATTGGGAGGGGGGGCGGTTTGAGTCATATCACGGTGGCCATTTCACTAACGTGTGTTTCCCGGCTTTCTCACACCAGTATTCAACACAATATACTTTTCACACAACTGAGGATAGACACACTACATATTAATTATTGACAGTTCCAAAGTTTGGCTGACCTTTAACATTGTTAGATTATTTACATTTGATCTCATTGTCGCCAATTTTCGCATTTAAATTTGATAGTTGTGACTTTTATATCCAAAAGAAATCTGATTGGAATGAAATTTCTATTTATGAAGTAGTTAATATTCAGGTTAATGTATTCCAAGTTCAATCAGTTTGATGCTTAAATGGCGGTACAGGTCTAGTTAAAACATCCTTTGAGTACTCGAAGAACCACATATGTCTTCTGTCAAAATGTCAGTAAGTGAAAACGTGACAAACACCCCGGGCGGCCAGTCATACCAACGACGGAAACTAGATCTCTAAGTGGCAACCTGCCATGGCAGGAGGCACACATTCCGACTGAACAGGTAAGCAATTACATAATTAATGACACATCAATTTATAAACATCGGAAGATCGGCTGCACGTTGCGTGGTTAAAGTAAGACAAGAGGGCCATGATGGATTGCTCAAATGATTTAATATAACTTGGTAAATTGTCACCCAAGGAAGCTTTTGCCAAATTATTTCAAAATCAGGCCTATACTTTTGACGAGAATTTTTTAAAATGTTCACTATATACATGTATAAGGAAAACAAGCTCCTCCCCCTTGTGGCAAAGTTTCTCAACGGATCAGAATTATTCGAACAATCATGAGAGGGGTTCACCTGAGACATATATGTGCCAAATTGTTTTCGAATTAGGTCATTACTTTTCGAGAAGAAGCTTTTTTAAAAGTTTTCACCATTTACACATATAGAGAAATCAAGCCCCGCCCCCGGCGTCCATGTTTCTCAACGGATCAGAATACTTCTCGGTTTATTTATATTATTTGATAATGGACGAGAAGATTTTCAACATGTATTCATATAAGGAAAACAAGCTCTTTCCCCTGGCGGTCATGTTTTCAACGGATCTATGCACAATCTGGAAAGAAGGTCACCTAAGGAACATCTGAGCCAAATTAATTAATAATGGACAAGAAGATTTTCTTAGTTTTTACTATACAGATATGAGGAACATAAGCTCCGCCCCCTTGCGGCCATTCTTTTCAACGGATCAGAATACTTTGAACAAGCTTGGTAGAGGTTCAACCAAGAAACATTTGTGCCAAATTATTTAATAATGGAAAAGAAGATTTGCAACATTAATATGTATAAGAAAAACAAGCTCAGCCCCCTGATGGACTTGTTTTTCAACAGATCAGAATAATTTGAACAATCTTGGTAGAGGGTCATCCAAAGAACATTTGAGAAAACTAATTTTTAAATCGGGCCTGTACTTTTGGACAAGAAGATTGCTAAAGTGTTCACATATAAGGAAAACAAGGTCCGCCCAATTGCGACCTTGTTTTTCAAAGGATCGGAATAATTTGAACAAACTTGGTAGAGGGCCATTCAAAGAACATTTGTGCAAAATATTTTTCCAATTGGGTTTACACTTTTAGACAAGAAGATTTTATGGTTTTTCTTTTCCGTTGACATGGCAACCAGTTCCCATGTAATTCAATTTTTGAACAACTTTGAAAGGTGACTACCAAAGGAACATCCCTGTAATGTTTTATCAAAATTGATCAAAAAGTTAAGGAGAGGATGTCGTTTGAAGCAAAATATTGAAAGACAACGGACAGTCACAATAACTCACTCTGAGAGCCAATTTGTTGCACTTAAACTGGTTTTAGTTTGTGGTTTAAGGTTTGAACAGTTTAATATCAAACCCAAACTGGTTTACAGGGTTTGGATTTTTCACCACAAACGGCCGGTTTTGAGAACAACATGGCTGACTTTGATACAAATGTATTTTTATTTTAATTTTCTGGTCATAATTACATAATAAAACACATAATTAAAGTATTTATATGTTTAAAAATCCAAATATATTCTTATTATCATTATCAGACAATGTCTGAACCCAGTCTAGTGCATTTCCACATGTAAGGGCTAATTTAAGCGGTTCAGTCGCCATCTTCTCTCTTCCAAGTGACCATGTATTTCGATACATCAAACCTTTGAAACCACACTCGAGGGCCGTTTGATCGGTTTAAGAAAACATTTTTAAGTTTGTGTAAACAAATGGAAAAACTGGTTTTAGTTTTAAAACTGGTTTGATTAACAAATGGATGGTGTACGAAATTAGTTTTAAACAGAAACTAGTTTATGTGCAACAAACGGGCCCTTAGCCTCTGGTGAGCTAAATCAACTAAGAAAGACTGAAAACTTACATTTGTTTAATGAAGTGCAATTATCAACTTCCTGCAACACTTCTCGGACACATTTAATCAGATTGTAGGGAATGATGCCTATACAAGAACAGGCGAAGATTACCATGCTCATTTTATAGTCGTTACTGGGTGTTCTGTATATCCGAGGTAAGTACCCCAACCCGTTCTTTTCTTGTAATCGAATCAGTTCTGCTATGTTGATATTCGGAGGTATGTGACCTGCAAAGACAGCAATACAAATATCTAGTTAAGTTTAGTTTAAATATAGATGCAGAGGACTAGATGAGATGGCGTAAAATGGGTTTTTCCCAAACATATCTCTCTTATGAATGAACTTAACCCTATGTCATTGTACAATTCTATTAAACTGTTATGTTTTTACTTTTCATTAAACATATATAAAAAACGATCATACACTGAACAAGCTTGGAACACATTTCGAACGTATTTACCATCTGTTCATCACTTAATTTGTTGAGTGAGTGAAGTCCAGGATATATAAACTCAGTATTACGACAATGGCTGTTACCTGTGCAATTCTATTAAATATCATGAAATATAAACACAATAGAAAAGCGAATTTGTCTTCTTTAAAAAACAGTGAGAAGTAAGCTCGTAGTTATTATACAGGTTGGGTATACATGTAATTGTTTGTGTACAATTGTGTTCAACAGTGCCTTTCACAGGGTAAGCTCACCGTAGCTCAATTATGTCAAGGGAAGATTAGTTTAGCTCAATTCTGTCAAGGGAAGATTAGCCAGTTTATACAAAAAAAGTTCACGTTTCAATGTGTGCAAAGTTTAGGACAAGATCACCCGCTGCATGTGAACAGGTTTATATAAATCTGTACAACTCTACAGAAGCTTTAAATAAACTTGGTAAGTCATTTGCGGAAGACGTATGCAGGCTGGTCTGGACCCATACTGTTCGCGCAAACACCAGGATGTACATTTTTGCACGGGAAGGCTCAAATAAATATCATTCCAAGGATCTAATTCAAACGTTTGTTAGACACTTTTTGAATGACAATTAACTTATTTGAGCTGTCCCGCGAGAAAACCAACGTTGTGGACTCGACCCGGATCAGGAATCGTTACTCTATACATCTATCCCCATGAGACGGAATGTGTCGGCCTTGATCAGCCTGTGCGAACTGCGCATGCATATCTGGGACAAAGTCAATGGTGGAATGCAATGAACAATTCAAGGTTTCATTATGAAGATGATAATGTGTTTGTTCCAGTGTAATACCAAGATATAATTACAACGAGTTATCATCGAAACTGTCTTTTTCACCAAAGACGAAAATAACATTTGCAGTGTTCATGCATTGTAATATATATGTCGGAATAGCGTCTAAACAAACAATTTTCTGTTTATTTCATACTTTTACTGGTGACATATAGATAAACCGTGAATAAATATCAAATGATAAATTCTATGTTTGACACATAGTGTGTTTATCAGTATATACTACACGGCAAAACATGAAACAATCAAAGTACTCAGAGTACTGAAACTCGGATTTACATGCAAAGATTTAATATGTTTAAAGATGTTAACAGTATAAAACAAAGATGGACAGTGGTGTAAGAAGGGTTAAGAAAAATGATAAGTGTAAATATTCAGTTAAGTTTGTTTCATTTATATAACTGCATACAGCATGATAACAGAAATTATTGTTAATTAATAGAAATATATTTTGAACTTGTTAAAAGTTTTAAGAATATAAATCTTCAAATCAGGAAAATTTAACATTTACGAAAATATCAACCCAAATTAACCTTGTCTGTAGCTATTTTACACAATAACGTTTCAGTGTTACCAAAGCTGGGACTTGAAAGTTGTCGGAACTCTTTGCATCGGACATTGATATTGCTTTACTCCGCTGAATGACTCCCATATATTTAAGTGTCTGCATAAATGTAACTAAATTCCTCTTGTAAAAAAATAACAATATTTGTTCGGCGGGAGATTTCGTAACCCAAGACAGAGAGGTAGGACAAGGCTTGTAAAATCGGATTCTTCCGCTTATATTAAGCAATATGACATGTATGTGACTCGGGTGTCTCCGTCCATCTCACAGTGGTAACCCAATTTCGTTCAACAGGTTAAGTTATACACTTTCACTACTGAAACAAAACTGTTATTGTTGGGCATATTTGTGTTTCCAGAAGCATGTTTCAAGAGATACTACACAGTAACGAAGTAATTAACACATTGCATTAGCCTATTGTGTGTATTCAATAAGAATTATTGAACTCTTTTTTCAGTTCGCACACTTTTGTTTGAGGCTGTATGGTCAACATCCGTAGAAAACGTTTAGAACACAAAAGTGATTTGAACTTTGAATTGAATTGTATCTGATTCCAACTAAAATGAAAATCAGTTATGACACCCGTACATATATTTAGTCAAACACAGGAAGTATAGATAAGTGTACATCCTCCATGATAAAACTGATATATCTGCTTTAATCACCCCCCCCCCCCCAAAAAAAAAAACCCACCTCCAAATGAAACAAAAACAAACATCCGTACCTCCTATCAATAAACGCAGTATTTCTTTAGTATCCTCGTCATTCATATCTTTCATACCAGCAGCATCAAAGATATCTGGTAGTTTATCCCGAACAGACTTTATTAATGCTGCACTTTCCGATATGCCATGTCTTCTTTGCTGTTCTCTCCTCTCAAAATCCGTGTCCTTTGCCCCACAATTCTTATAACTAACAAATAGAGGATAATTGATTGTTTTGGTACAAGATCGAGATATAGTTTCCGAGAAAACTGTGAAATGTTTACTTTGATAAACTCACTCTTTGCAAGAATGAGTTTGTCAGGATATAATCCATTATTGTGTCTCAATGATCCACTGAAAAGCATATAATCAAAATAAACATGCCTGTTCTATGAACGGCTCTCCAGGCAAATTAACTTTAGAGCAATGATGACCATTGTAGATCAAGATCAACCTGCGCATCTGCTCACATTGATCTGGGTATGCACTGATTGCTATTTCGTAATAGAAAGTTTCAAAAAACTTGTGAAAAACAGTATATATTTGGATCCTTTTAGGCCTGAAATCTGTTTGGATCCGATAGAATGTATGAATGGTCCTGAAAAACAGTATCAATTTCGGACAATACAATTCGCTGTACACAAACCATAGTCCCCTAACGGGGGAGAGGACGTCATCTATATTTTAGGATATAACGAAATGTCATTTAAACAAGATCTGTACATTCGCTTAAGTTGAATAGGATTATATAGATATGATGATTGACTTGTACAAGCATGTGACATTTCGTCTTCTTAAGACAAAAGTTGGTTTCTATAGATGAAACAGTGCAGTGAATATAGCCATACATGGTCAAAGGCCAAGGTCAAGGTCACGGCAGCTCAATTTCTATTTGGATAAACCCACTTACCAAGATGCATCTTCGTACCTAATTTGAAAAATGTAAGATCAAGGTCAAAGTGACCAAATTTTAGTATTAAAGCAACACACCGTCTTACTATGATACATCACCATACTGAAAAAACCTCTAGGTGCGACAACATAGGTGATATGGCCCAGTAAAGCTTTGTCGTTAATTTGGGTCAGACGTCAAGGAGACAGCAGCCTAAATACAGTCAATGACAAAGCCTTTTCAAAATATGCATCTTCGTATAAAATAGGTGTAATATAGAAGATATAGCCCTTACCGGGTTTTTCTTCATAATTGGTCAGAGGTCGAGGTCACAGTTAGACGATTATGCATCTTCATACCAAACTTGTTCAAAAGCATCGGAGATATGGCCTCGGCAAGCCTTTTTTGTACATAAGGTCATACGTCAAGGCAGAGTGACCAAACATTAGTACACAAGACATCTTATTACCAAGATACTTTTACGCAAAGTGTTCTTACATAGGGTCAGAGATCAAGGTCAAAGTGACCTAGTTTAGGTACGTCTTCCCAAGACAAATACACAATTTGGCAACGCAACTCTTTGTGAACTGGTATATGAGATATAGTTCTGACAAGGTTATGTAGAAGGAAGAACGGACAGACGTATGGCAGAAGAGCAAACCTATAGTTCACTGGGACTCTCGCTAGTGGAATTATACGGAAATAACATCCGACAATTACCCCCAAATGTATGATCAGTGTTAGATATTTATAATTTAACTGTAATTCTTTCAAACAGCGGATGTTCCACCAAAGCTAGTCCCCTGACTGTATGTCTTACCGTTTCAGTTGCAATGTATTTGATGTGACATATCCGAATCCAGCCTTAGCCCTTGGAATATATTCACCTATGATGACCTTCAACAGCGTGTTTATGATGGAACTCTTCCCAGAGCCACTTTGACCAATCAGTAACACGTTGTGTTTCTTGTAATCCCGCTGGCTACAAAAACGAACGATATCCTTGACTAGTCCTCTGTTTTCCTTCTGGACATCTTGTTCGCTACGTTCATCTGAAACTATAGTACCAGCAGTTCATTAGCTTTTTTCGCGAATCCACTTCTCAAATATCACAGTAACCTGAGCGTGCTGTGTCACATGACGTAACAATAACCATTGTTACTTAAGTAGTACAATTGCTCAAATTCGCATTTTTCTAGTTTTGATAAGCTTTAACATAACTATAAAGAAAGTGCAACATAATCCCGATCAATTTAGGTCATATTCTTGAGTTTAAACGATGTACACAGTGATTATAGTTCAAAAGTTGAATTTTGATTTATTTGCTCCCCTGCCAAAAAATCAAGCGGACATTAATATTATGCAGTTGACGTCTTTGCTTGACCTTTTACACATGCGCAATACATACAGCATTTGTCGCATTTGTGTAAACAAAATTGCATCTTAAAGCGGTTCGGCAGGCACAAATTGCATACGCCGCGAACGAAACATCAGTAAACATTTGATAAAAATAATTAGAAATGGAAATAGAATGAGAGTAACAATTTATAGCAAGTAAGATGGGAATTGTGGGAGAAGGATCTGATCGTATCGAAAACAAACGGATCTGTCGAAAACTCTTCTCGTTCTAGGTGAGTATTTATTGACTACTCCAAATGTCTTGTATGCCTGAATACGTATTGAAAAGACAGACCTAAACTTTAATAAACAAGATATGTATATAAACACAACTCGGTGCATCATTTATTTTGCTTGAAGTCGCTATTTACTATATCTTCACACATGTACAAACTCATGGGGCCCCCAAAGGGGTAATTATTAACTCGCTACATCATCGTCGCCCAAGCTTCTTGGGACAATATGTAATACACGGTCCCTGCTGCTTCCAAGTGTATGTGTGTATAACTGTTGTAAACTACTGGGATATTTCTTTATTATATGTTTCATTTAATAGGCCACCTGGTGCAACAAAAGGTTTATACCCGGCGAACATTCGACTCCTATGTTAAGCCACCTAGCTGTTGTGGGAGACCACCTATCTGTCCGTAAAACTTCTGTGAGTGTCAATCATACATTTATTTAAGTTGTTTTATTTCGTATTCTTATAGGATCTGATAAATAATTTTGTCACCCTTATAATTATTTTAAGACCAATATATTTACATTATATTTTGAGGAGAATGTATGACAAAATGTATCATCTTAGTAATTGTTAACCCTTTCCCACTTGCAGACGAACTTTGATGCATATGTAGCAGACGCATTCTAAAACATTGTTGCAAAATAAGTCATTACTCATTATAATTATACAATTTCTTCTTTTGTTCAGTCATCTGCTGCAGATT
The DNA here is from genome assembly GCA_031761405.1 of Serripes groenlandicus. Taxonomy (NCBI): domain Eukaryota; kingdom Metazoa; phylum Mollusca; class Bivalvia; order Cardiida; family Cardiidae; genus Serripes; species Serripes groenlandicus. Next base: position 140,257,311 of record JASEVX010000003.1, read on the forward strand.
TATTGTATTTGGAAAAGAGTTAACATTCTAGATACCACTTTTAGACTGAAACTTTGTCAGACAGTTTATCTGAATGATATCTAGGTCAATTTTGGATATGTGTGATTCTGGGTCAAATACTAAGTGAAATATGAGAAAGACCTAGAAGCTGCATTTCTGAATCTAGAATGATGAAAACTTGTTTTCATGTTTTTTTCTGTCTCAAATGATGGATATATTTTTCAACAAATCTATATGGCTTGAACAATTTTTTTAAAGGGTCACAGAAGGAACATTTCTACTTATTTATCTTGAAATCAAGCAAGCAGATTCAGAGAAGAAATAACATACATAATTATGTGGTAAAAAAAGGTAATACTAAACCTTTACAAGTATGTTTTCCAAAGTAGTCTATCACAAAAAACGTTAACATAATGTTAATATAACAATTTTCAGATCATGTTTTTTTATATAGATACCAAAGGCTATTCAACAAGAAGAGTACAAGATACGCTGCATATTTTACGAAGAGTACTAAACTATTAGCCAATATTCCATTGCTAAAGAAGAAGACTGAAGGACAATGTTGTCGGCATGAAAAGGAAGATGGTACATGAAGAGTACGAAAGACCAATCAAAATATGGCAAATATATTTATAATTGAGCACATCCATTCGAAAATATACAATGATTCCTAGTAGACCCCGATCAGTCTGTGCATTTTTGCAGTCCGATTACAATTCAGACTATTCATAAATAAACAACTCGCAAAAGCATTAAATAAGCTTCTGATGAATTGTGTACACTTACAAAACTGCATAGGAACCTGTTTATGTAAGTCTACACTAATCACTGTCACATATGCCTTTTCACATGCTTTAACTTTAAAGATATCACAAATTTTCTGTTGCATTTACAACAAAAAGGTTATTGAATATCTTTAAATGTTTTTTCTACATATTATAATTGATTTGTGTTAATCCTTTCCCCCATACAACAAATATGCAGCAGACTTATTTTAAAACGACCATTGAAATCATTGAGGCAAAAGAAGAAATGGCTCAATATGAGCTATTTCTCATTTTGCCACTATGATTTCAACTTTTTTCACTAAATTAAAGTTTCCAGAATTAATCTCTTTTTCTAAAACATTTTAATTCAAATATGGAAAATCTTAATAATTACTAGTAAAATTGATGAGAAAAAATGATAACATGGTGGTAAAAGAAACAAATATAGCAAATGCTCTTGCTAATAAGGGTTAAAATGTGATCATTAGTTTGAATGAAGCGCAAATGAAATAGCTTATCAGTAAAAGACATTTGTAATAATGCATCAATCTTTGAACAATTTAAAAGTGAACCACCACAGGAACATTACTGTGAAGTTTAATTGATATGTGGGTCCATTGGTTTAAGAGGACATGTCGTTGAAGCTAAACGTTTATTTCACAACTTATCTGATGCTGCCTGGCAGCTTTCTTTTTCAACTAATCAATATGGCTTGAACAACACAATATGTACAGTGTCACTACAGAAACATTTCTGTTAAACTATCTTGAAATCAGACAAGAAATGTTATAAGGACGGAATTCTGAAGTAATGTCATTTTGCCCCCTTTCTGATGCCATCTGGCAACCATGTTTTCAACCAACCAATATGGCTCGAGTAAATTTTGTAGATTGTCACTCAAGGACAATTTCTACTAAATTATCTTGGGAATTAGATAAGCAGATTAAGAGAAGAATCTTTTTGAAGTTGGTCATTTGTCTCCCTTTCGGATGCTGCAGCAAGAACAGTTATATATATAGAATTTATATATTTGACTAGTTATGAAAAAGGGACCCCAAGTAACATTCCTATTAAGTTTGGCTGAAATTGGTCTAGTGGATAAGGAGGAGATGTCATTTGAAAGTTAATTTTACCCCTTTTATGATGCCTCCTATATCCTATGTCTTTATACCAATCAACATGGCTTAAACAATTAGTGTAGAGGGTCACCCAAGGAACATTTCTAGTAAAGAACAATTGAATTCAACAAGCAGATTCAGAGAAGAAGAATTTTAAAGATTGGCCATTTTCCCCCTGTTCTGAGGCCTCAGCAACCCAAATTCTTCATAAATGTTTAAATCCTTTAACAATTTTGAAAGTGGACCACCAAAAAACTATTCCTATGAAGCTTGGTTGACATTTGTCCAATGGTTTAGGAGGAGATGATGAGTTACTTATAATATCAATTGAACAGGATCTCAGAGGTCCAGATAAGGAGGGGGTATTAAGCTTTTTCCCCCACAATTTCTCTCTTAAAGCAAACCCTATGTTGTGGATACTCAAAAGAATCGCCTCGCTGAGACGATTCTTTGGAGTACCCACAACATAGGGTTAGAGGGTCAAATAAAGAGTTCAGAACATGTAAAACGCCCCTTATCTAGAGAGCTGGCCGATCTTCAGAACACACTTTTAATATTTCTATAAACTAAAACATTGAAACTTTTTTTTGCTATAGACATGTTGTTCAAGTCAGTTAATACTTTCCAATCTATACATCCAGATGCATTTTGAAAACATTGAGACAAAAGAAGACATTTTGAAACTTTTTCAATAAATAAAAGTTTTCATAATTTTGGCTCCTTCTAACAAAATTGTCATGTTGAAAAAAGTATATATGAGCCTGTGCATGGGAAAATGTAAGAGTTGGATTTTGTGAACAGTATAAAACCGGATCGGTTTTTGAATACACACATTCTGTTCAGGATCTACACTGTTCATATACTACTTAGACAAGCTTGTTATAAAATGTTGTCATGTGTGAAGATATTCAATTATATTACTTGCAAGAAACATTTTTAGTTGTTGGTTAAAATATGTATACAATAAATGTCATCATTCTTTAGTCATACAATTTATTTGGAGTTCCCATTGCGGACCAAGGTAAGACTGCATATATATGTATCTAGGATGTCCTTGGTCAACAATGTTTTCAAATGTTAAAAGTCCTTATGAATGTTATAAATCAGCATGTGGTGTCATAATGATTTAGTTTTCATGACATTTAAGTAACATTTAGTTTTGAATCCCTCTATTTAGAAATTGTTACAACTGCTTTTTCTATCCATGTATATGAATTAAAATACATTTCCAAATCATCTGAAATGAAAATCTATGGTAAAAGTTGATAATAATATACATTTATAATTAAAACATGGATTAAACTGTCAACTTTGATGTCCCATGGACAGATAAAACTGTTATTGCTCAAATGATGCCGCCACAAAATAAACTGTTGATAGCCTGTATGCCATTTTCTCCTCTCATTATAAGAATCTTGTAGGGTTGTGAGAATGTCCATCCTGTAGTTGGTGGCTACCTCCAAAACTGCCTCACCAAGGCATTCAACTTAAGTCCTCACTCCTGCAAATATAAAATAAATATGATATTTATATATACATAATTTCTAATTTAACAACACTAGGGCCCTGGGTGCATGAACAGTCCTCTGGTCAAAGGCTCAAGGTGATCTAGACTAGTATTATCATCATCTGTCTGTTGATTGTTAACTTTAAGCTTCAACATCTCCCCCATAACCACCAGACCAATTTCAACCCAACTTCACAGGGCAAGCCACAACATCTCGTCTATAACCACCAGACAAATTGCAACCCAACTTCACAGGTATTTTCTGACAAAGATTTAAGATGCTTATGCAAGTATCACTACTAATGTCTTTGAAATACCAGAGATATTATGTCCTTTTAGCTTATTTTGTATATGTACTTTATATCATAGAGCTATGACTGAAACTGATTTTATACCCCCACAATACTACCTTTTTACATAAACATATGACACTCAGAATAAAACAATGGTCTAGTTTAACCCTTTATCACATACCACATCTCTGCTGCAGATGACTTTGAAATCAAAACTATAACATTTAAAAACATCTCTATAGATTAAAGTATGAACATTGCAATTTGGATAGAGTTTAAAACATTGTGGTAAAAGGCACAATTGCTCATTATGATAAGTTTAATCATTTGTTACAATTTTAAAACCCCATCGGCTGTAGACGTGTCCGAAAGTTTCAACTAACTGCTTTTCTAAATGGACTGTTAACACATTGGGGTAGATGAAATACATTAGAAAGAATGTTTGCCTTGAATTGACAGCCCTTGTTAATGGTTTGCAACCAAAGCTGTGGGTAAATTTAAAATACCTTGTGAATACTATATGACACATTAAACATACAATGTTTATGAAAGTTTATCAGAACATTTCTATCTACTTCAAATTTCAGTCAGTTTCAAAACTGGGTCTTATGGAATCAAACATAAGTTTACAAGGTCAAATTGTAGAAAACCTTCTTAACACTATTATTATTAAGGCCACATCTTCTCAAATGATCATACAAGTCATATCTACCAAATCATGAATTTATCATACACATTTAGACATCTTCTTACTGCAAACACAGACACTCCCTCATCTTCTCTGTTGGTATCTGTCTGCATCTGCCACATAAACATTTGGAACTTCTGTCATAATTTGTTGGACCTGCTGGGGTAACTAGGATGAAGGTTCTCTGTCTGCCAATTTCCAAATATCTCTTTTTATTTGTCCTCTGACATTTCATCAACATTCAACAGTGATATGTAAACAAAATAATCACTGTGACTTCAAGGCAGCCAAATAATATGATTCTGAAAAATGCATTTTAAGCTGTAATTCACAGAATCATACTTTCCCTTTAACAATTTAACAATTACTCAGCATTTGAATCCCTCTAAACATTCTTGACATTCATGTTAACATATGTTGATTTATGAAAGAATTGTGATTATTGCTGATGTTAGTTCAAAAGTAGAAATACATTGAATTACTGGTAATAGTATTTTTCCCCTTAACTTAAAAAAGTTATATATATAATTATTATATGTATTATGAATATTTGCAATGGACATACTTTGTGAGTAAATGTTCATCTGTTGAGGATTCATGTACATTAAATGTTCTTGGTCACATTAGTACAGAAATATTTCTCACATTAATAGTATCCTGGCAACTAACTGCTTGAAACGTTGGATCTACATGACATCCTTCTTCTGCATCAACCCTTTACAAACACAACTGTCACCTCCTCTTCACAATTATGTTCAACATTACTCTGAAAGCAAAATTAAAACAATTTAAAGTAGAAGCCTACATCAGAAGGAGCTATATATATGAAACTTGAGTTTTCAGGATCAGTTTACCTATGTAAAGCTAACTATATCTCAAATATGTGGATATGGATAGGAAACCTAACATATTTTTGTTATTGTCTGGATCTATTAGAGTTTACAAGTTTCAGCTTTCCATCTGAGGGCATGAAATATTGTTAATATGTAAAAACTATTTATGAATTTTCAAAACAGGATTGATCTTACAAAATACATGTGTCAACTGAAGGAATTGAAAAATGTGGATAACTGAAAAAGGGGCTTGTTAAAGTCTAAGAGAACTACGCAGAAACAAAAAAGTATATGTGTTTAAGTTATTCTTGTGAATTGCACATCTGTATTTCCATAATCTACATTTCTGACTAGAAAAGAAAAAGGTGGTATGAATGGGTCTGATTTATTAAAGACATTCCTGGACAGTTCAGTGCTCAATCAGAAAAAAGAAATATTTAGCAGAATAATCAAGGACTATTTGACACTCTGGACTTCATTAAACCAAATTGATAGGCCTTTGATCTAGGCCTATATTTCTCGATTTTGTGAATTTGACATCTGCTGGTGGTATGTTAAAATCTGCATACCTTATAATAATATGACTAGAAAGGAAAAAAGGTGTATGCCTGAGTCTGTGAAATTAAAGACATTCAATGGCAGTTCAGTGCTACGCAGAAATAAAGAAATATTAAGCAGAATTAACAGGAACCTTTTGACACCCTCGAATTATTTAGTATATTTGACTTCCATCAAACATTCAAAGCGATGTGTTTACACTTGAGAAAACAAAAACTAACTAGAGATTGCTTTTTTGAAAAAGCGCTTGTCTCCCTATTTGTTTGGTCGTAGGGGAGGAAAAGAAATGATGGAGATGAATTTTTTAGTTTTGGACTGGAGATGAAGCAACAGTGACAATCCTCAGTTATTGAGCAGAAACCATTTTTCAGCTGAGGGTTACCATGACCTTGGTCTTTGACCTAGTGACCTCAAAATCAATAGGGGTCATTTGCTGCTGGTGACCAACCTGCACACCAAGTATGAAGTTCCTGGGCCCAAGCAATCTTCAGTTATTGAGCGGAAACCATTTTTCAGCCAAAGGTCATCGCATCCTTGACCTTTGACCTACTGACATCAAAATCAATAGGGGTCATCTATAGGCTAGGACCAAGCTGCACACCAAGTATGAAGTTCCTGGGTATAAGCGTTCTTGAGTTATTGAGTAAAACACATTTTTCAGCTGAAGGTTACCGTGACCTTCGACATTTGACCTTGTGACCTCAAAATCAAACAAATTCAACTAGAAATATCACTGAAGATGATAAATACCCCCAAAACATCACCTTGACTCAAAATATGGTTTACGACCGACCAACAAAAGGGCCATAACTCTGTAAACAAGAAAAAGTAACAAAGGGCAATAACTCTGTATTTAGATTAAATAGAGTTATGGTTTCTGTACACTGCACTTTCTCTCAATGTGTTGTATCATCCTATGAAGTTTTATTAAATTCCAACAATTAGTTTTAAAGTTATGCTCCGGACAAGACTCTACGAATATGAAAAAGTAACAAACGGCAATAACTCTGTCATTATGTAAAGTAGAGTTATGTTTCTTGTACACTGCACTTCCTCTGATTATGCTCTACCATTATATGTAGTTTTATTAGATTCCATCTATTAGTTATTAAGTAATTCTTCGGACAAGAAAAAGTAACAAAGGGCAATAACTCTGTATTTAGATAAAATAGAGTTATGGTTCCTGTACACCGCACTTCCTCTCAATGTGTTGTATCATCCTATGAAGTTTAATTAAATTCCAACAATTTGTTTTAAAGTTATGCTCTGGACAAGAGTCTACGAATAAGAAAAAGTAACAAAGGGCAATAACTCTGTAATTATGTAAATTAGAGTTATGGTTCTTGTACACTGCACTTCCTCTGATTATGCTCTACCATTGTATGCAGTTTTATTAGATTCCATCTGTTAGTTATTAAGTAATTCTCCGGACAAGAAAAAGTAACAAAGGGCAATAACTCGGTATTTAGATTAAATAGAGTTATGGTTCCTGTACACTGCACTTCCTCTCAATGTGTGGTATCATCCTATGAAGTTTTAATAAATTCCAAGAATCAGTTTTAAAGTTATGCTCTGGACAAGACTCTACGAATAAGAAAAAGTAACAAAGGGCAATAACTCTGTAATTATGTAAATTAGAGTTATGGTTCTTGTACACTGCACTTCCTCTGATTATGCTCTACCATTGTATGCAGTTTTATTAGATTCCATCTGTTAGTTATTAAGTAATTCTCCGGACAAGAAAAAGTAACAAAGGGCAATAACTCTTTATTTAGATTAAATAGAGTTATGGTTCCTATACACTGCACTTCCTCTCAATGTGTTGTATCATCCTATGAAGTTTTATTAAATTCCAACAATTAGTTTTAAAGTTATGCTCCGGACAAGACTCTACGAATAAGAAAAAGTAACAAAGGGCAATAACTTTGTATTTAGATAAAATAGAGTTATGGTTCCTGTACACCGCACTTCCTCTCAATGTGTTGTATCATCCTATGAAGTTTCGTTCAAATCCTATGTTGCATTGTTAAGATATGGTCCGGACAAAATATGGCTTCCGACCGACCGACCGACTGACCGACCGACCGACACAGTGACTCCTATATACCCCCCCAAAACTTTGTTTTTTGGGGGTATAATAAAGGTCATTTACTGGTTAGGACCAACCTGCACACCAGGTATGAAGTTCTTCAACATAAGCATTCTTTAGTTATTGAGGCGAAACCATTTTTCAGCTGAAGGTTACCATGACCTTGACCTTTAAGCTAGTGACCTCAAAATCAATAGGGGTCATCTACTGGTGGTGACCAACCTGCAAACCAAGTATTAACTTCCATGGCCAAAGCATTCTACAGTTATTAAGCAAAAACAATGTTTCAGCTCATTGTCACTGTGACCTTTCAGCTCAAGGTCACTGTGACCTTGACTTTGACCTCAAAATGAATAGGGTCTTCTACTGAGCATGGCCAACCTGCATACCAAGTATGGAGTTCCTCGGCCCAAGCGTTCTTCAATTATTGAGCGGAAACCATTTTTTACCTCACAAGGTCACCATGACCTTGACCTTTGACCTTCTGACATCAAAATCAATAGGAGTCATCTACTGGTCATGACCAACCTGCATACCAAGTATGAAGATCCTATGCCCAAACGTTCTTCAGTTATTGAGCGGAATCAAGTGTGACGGATGTGACCTTGACCACTGTGACCTTGACCTTTGACCTAGTGACCTTAAAATTAATAGGGGTCATTTGCTGGTGGTGACCAACCTGCACATCAAGTATAAAGTTCCTGGGCCTAAGCCAAAACTATTTATCAGCTCATTGTCACTGTGACCTTTCAAGCTCATGGTCACTGTGACCTTGACTTTAGACGTAATGACCTCAAAATCAATAGGGGTCTTCTAGGCATGGTCAACCTGCATACCAAGTATGGAGTTCCTGAGCCATAGTGTTCTTCAGTTATTGAGCGGAAACCATTTTTTTACCTCACAAGGTCACCATGACCTTGACCTTTGACCTTTTGTTATCAAAATCAATAGGGGTCAGCTACTGGTCATGACCAACCTGCATACCAAGTATGAAGTTCCTACGCCCAAGCGTTCTTCAGTTATTGAGCGGAAACAAGTGTGACAGACGGAAGGACGGAAGGACGGAAGGACGGACGGAACGGGCAAAAACAATATGTCACCCCCATGTAATGGGGGAGACATAATAACAGCACATAGAGATGTGTTTACACTGGAGACAACAAAAACTAACAACATCACATAGCTATTCAAATTGAAATGAAAGGGGTCACCGATTTTGGTCGGTCACGGACTCGGGCAATGGACGTGATAAATGCAGTTGAACATCTGTACAAACAAACATAAAATAGATTCATACGTCTCTGGTACAAATAATACTGCCTCTGTAGTATTGATACATTTAACTCAGTTAATTTCCCACAAGGAACCCTTTTCCACTTTGCTCATGTAGTACCGCTTTTCTGAAAACGTAAATATGTTTTCGCACTTAACCTCAAACAGTATGTTGCATTGAGTTATTTCCTCAATACAAAATCAAGTCGGGTGTAAACAAACACTATTATTACATCGAAAACGAAGCGTATCATTCATATTATGAGAATACTTACCTCCATTTTGAGTCTTTGATACTTTTTGGGCATGCGCAACACCACATGACGGAACGAAACGAATCGATGGCGAAAATCAATTTATACAGGTTGAGTTCGATGTTTTACTCGCTTTCTGTTACTCAGTTAGATTATTGAATTACGATATATATACCTCAAACGTGTTTATTTAATGTAAACTATGCGATTATTCGCTTCTCTTTGCTTCTAATTAACGTCAAATTTGAGCAATTATACTGCTTTAAGCAGCTTTAAAGAAAAAAGGAGCGGTGCTCCAGGAAAGCAAACGTTAACGTAATTAGTACAGGTGTTGAAAAAGACCTTGTGTTTCTGTTTACAAGCCCACTGGCTACAATAACGAACGATATCATTGAATTAACGACTATTCTTTTTCGCTACGTTCATCTGGAACTATATTATTAGTACATGTACCAGCAGTAACTAAGCTAATGTAGCGAATTCACTAATCAAATAACAGCAACTGTGAAGTAGTTCGTATTCAATTTCTTTATTCATTACCATTAAAGCATCAGTAACCGCTGCCGGTCTCTCTTAAACAACGTAAAACTGATGAAATTTGTAATTAAAGCAGTTTAAAAGGAAATATAAAAGTGATAGAGCCATTGCTTCCCGAGCGATCAAATAACAAGAGTACACTTATCTATCAGGGTAGTAACATTGAAATAAACTTCGTCAAATAATGAAATCACCGAAGACACTGGGTAGGCGATTGTCAAGAAAACATTCCGGTGTGACAATTTTAAAACCGCATTGTTTTTTTCATAATACTTAACCATTGAACAGTTTGGCTTAACGGTTATTGTAAGGTGAAATAGAACTAGATGACCATGACTACTCTAGATTTATAATGATAATAAAAGACATTTAAGGTGAGCAAAGAAAAGAAACGAACATTAGGGCAATGATGGCCCTAAATGGCTCACCTGATTTAATATAATTTGGTAAATGGTCACCCAAGGAACACTTTTGCCAAGTTATTTCAAAACCAGGCCTATACTTTTGACAAGAGGTTTTCAATATATATTCTTACAAGAAAATCAAGCCCAACCCCATGGCAGCCATGTTTTTTCAACAGATCGGAATAATTTGAACAATCTTGGTAGAAGGTCACCCAAGGAACATATTTGCCAAATTACTTTTAATTCTGGCCAGTACTTTTGGACGAGAAGATTTTTTGAATTTTCACTATATATATTCGAATATAAGAAAGACAAGCTCCGCCCGCCGACGGTCATGTTTTTCAACGGATCGGGATAATTTGAACATTCTTGAAAGAGGGTCACCAAAGGAACATCAGAGCGAAAATACTTTAGAATCAGGCAAATACTTTTGTTAAAGAAACTTTTCGAATGTTTCACTATACGCATATAAGGAAAATAAACTTCTCCGCCCTGGCGGCCAATATTTTCAACGGATTAGATTAATTTGAACAATCTTGGTATAGGGTCATCCAAAGAACAATTGTGCAAACTGTTTTAGAAATCTGACCAGTAGTTTTCGACAAGAATTTTTTTAAAGTTTTTTCTTTTCCGTTGATGGCAACCAGAGTTCCGCACTGAAATCAAGTATTTGAACAACTTTGAAAGGGGACTACCGAAGGAACATCCCTGTAAAGTTTTATTCAAATTAGCGGTTTAGGAGGAGATGTCGTATGAAGCAAATTATTCACGCACGACGGGCAAAGACCGGTCTCCATAACTCACTCTGGGCTCAGATGAGCTAAAACGAGATATGGTTAGTAAAGAGGTCATGTGGTGTTGATTTATGGCGGAGTATTATGGTTGCAAGATTTGTTTCACATGTTTACCAAACATCAACAGTTTGGTTTGAAAGAAAGATATTTAATAAATATTCCAATAACAGTGTAAAAGACTGTCCAACGCCATACTGTTATTAAACTGTCGATGAGCAATACGTATAAAACGGCATTGGCATTCGACTTCATACTATGTATACATTTTGCTCCATTCTGCATACGGCATGTTTGATTGATCATACGGAATACATTGCCAGGCCTTTCCTTCAGTATTAAATTAGTAAGAAATTGCATAGGACTACACTCAAATATATATGCGACACGCATGCACATATTTATAGGCTGTCCGCATACACCATAACTAATTCATTTGCAAGCACAATGGGCCTTATAGTTTTTTAAACTTGTTTCTTCTTTATTACTTAGGCATATAAAAAGCTACTAGGCCAACTTATACCTTGTTACTTTGCCAATGTTTTAATTAATTTAATGATGTATAGAAGATTACATATGACAATGTTATTATTAACCCAGTAGTTGAATTTTGCCACTAGTAGGGTATGATGTCGGTAATTGAATTATGTTTATGCCTACTTTGTAAACAGTTAAGAAACGGCAATGACAGTGCGACCATCCGTGGACTAAGAAGGCCAATTATGTGGACGACGGGCCTCATGGCATAGCAGATCGGTTTTTCTTGGCTTGAGACCATGGAACAGACGGACTGTCGTACCAAGTCAGGTGCTCGCGTAGTATGCTGTCGTACGCCGGTATTAATCTTAGCCGAGAGGGAACACGACGTATCGGTAGGTGATTCAAGACCCGGTGACATAAGAGGCGAATGAGGTCGATGTGACACTCCAATTACGTCCCACCGACAAAAAGGCAATTTTTCGCCCAAAAATGTTCATATACCAGTCGAAAGACCTGCTAGACGGTCGTTGAGGTCGGGTCGGTCGTCGGGAGCAGGTTGGTCGTCGGGAGCGGGTCGGTCGTTGGGAGCGGCTCGGTCGTCGGGAGCGGGTCGGTCGTTGGGAACAGCTCGGTCGTCGGGAGCGGGTCGGTCGTCAGGAGCAAGTCGTTCGTCGTGATTGGAATCAGGTCGATAGAGGTCAGATGTCACGATCGGGCGGTGCCCTCTGTGATGGCATTCATATAGTTATACGTACTTATGTTTTATGTTTTCATGATTTATTGAAATGCATTTATTTTTCTGGAAATAGAAGACAACTTGTTAAAGGTTTTAAATGTGTCAATCTTTACTATAATTCAACTTTGTTTCTTGCATAATATGACTGTTGCTCGTGTACAGAAGTTGAATCCCGGAATTGATTATATATAAACAGACTGTCAATATTATTCTAATAATATAATGCATTTTTAAAAAATACGTAATTATTTTAAATAATTCCCATACACAACAGATCTGCAGCAGACACGTTGAAAATACCTAGGCAAACTCACGGAAAAGTTCTATAAATGTATGTATAATTACTGAAAAGTAATGTGAAAACACATTGTGGCACAAGGAGAAAGAGATATCTTTGAGCAATTTCTCCTTTTGTCACAATGTTTTCAAAAGTCGCCTGCTGCAGTGTCGTCAAAAGCGTCTATATGTGGGAAAGGGTTAAACATATTTTACTTCCCTTATTGATTGGAATTCCTTAACAGTATCCATAAGTAAATGATGATGATGCTGTTGCTACTGATGATTATGATCGTGCTGATTATTAAGTTAATGATTATGATGTTGATGATGTTCTTCATATTCAGATGAACGAAAGTGTAATATACTGTACAGTGTAGGTCCTAATGATAACGGTGGTAATGCTTATGATGATGATGATAATGATGGTGATCTAGACGAACAAAAATGTAATTTACTGTTAATCGTTGGTCCTGAATATGATGATGATGTTCCATCTTTTCTAAAGTGCATGCAAAATAAAGCGAGGAATCCGCTGTGGCTTGCCTTGGGAATTTGGAACCGGGCGACCCATGTTCGATGCCTATTCGTGGCGGTGATGGTGTAGTGTCCTTTTGCAATCCACATTTCATAGCCTAGTACTGGTTTGGTTATAAAGGGATCATGAATAAGTGAACAGTCGCCGTGATATGACTGAAATGATGTTTAAAATGGCGTAAAATTCTCATAAAACAAACAAACAAACAAAATAAACCGACTCGTCGAAACATTGGAATGTAACACTTTAAATACCTGTTTAACGGTTGCCCCGTTATACACATACGGACGGTTATGATGTAAATTAATATCGCGACACTCTTTTGTCTCGAACTAGAACTAAATCATGGACAACAAAGGGTTCTCGATTCCGCTAAATAGTGGTGATAATAAGAAGGTGTATATAGTCATCTCGAAAGTACAGTTAGAAACCTTAAGCTAAGTATGTAGCCTACAATGCCTTCTTTTTCTAGAATAAACTTGAAACGTTTTCTATATAAGCGAAGTGTTTATTTTTTATATTTAGCTCACCTGAGCTTTGCTCAAGGTGAGTTATTGTGATCGCCTTTTGTCCGGCGTCCGTCGTGCGTCGTGCGTCAACTTCTTCTCCTCAGTAGCCAGTAGGTCAATAGGGATGAAACTTCACAGAAAGCATCCTTTCAATGACCTCACCAGATTGCCTTCAAATTGTTGGGATCCATGCAGAATTCTGGTTTCCATGGCAACGAAATGAAAACAACTTCAAAATTATTCTTCTCCCAAACTGGTTGGCAGTTTTTCAAATAATTTTGTAGAAATGTTCCTTGGATGACCCTCTATCAGATTCCTTCAAGCCATGTTGATTGGTCGAAAAACACGGCCGCCAGAGGGGCTGGGTTATTTTGCCTTATATGGCTATAGTGAAAACTTAAAAAATCTTCTCCTCCAAAAGTGTCAGGCCGATTTTCAAATAATTTTGTAAAAATGTTCCTTGGATGACCCTCTATCAGATTCCTTCAATACATGATGATTGGTCAAAAAACATGGCCGCCAGGGGGCGCGGCTATTTTGCCTTATATGGCTATAGTGAAAACTAAAAAATCTTCTCCTCTGAAAGTGTCAAGCCGATTTTCAAATAATTTTGTAGAAATGTTCCTTAAGTGACCCACTATCAGATTCCATTAAGCCATGTTGATTGGTCGAAAAACATGGCCGCCAGTGGGCAGGGCTATTTTGCCTTATATGGCTATAGTGAAAACTTAAACAATCTTCTTCTCCTAAACTGGTTGGCAGATTTTCAAATAATTGTGTAGACATGTTCCTTGGATGACCCTCTATCAGATTCCTTCAGGCCATGTTGATTGGTCGAAAAACATGGCCGCCAGAGGGTGGGGCTATTTTGCCTTATATGGCTATAGTGAAAACTTAAAAAATCCCTCAAACAGATTCCTTCAAGCCAAGTTGATTGGTCAGAAACTATGGCCGCCAGGGGGCTAAAGTGAAAAAAAAAAAAAAAACAGGTGAGCGATCCAGGGCCATCATGGCCCTCTTGTTTTAAAGTACCCTTTTTCAGCGATAAAGTCGGTTTACAACGAGGGCCATCAGTCAAGTAGTCCTGAGGTTCGAGCCTCGTTTCGGCCATTCACTATTTCCGATTATTGTATATTGTATATTATGTTTTGTACCGGTACATTCTTGCTCACTTAGGACCGCTCCCTCGAGATACAAAATATTAGTATACAAAATTAAATATCTTATTATTTATTTTAACTATAGAATAATATTCAATTGTGTTTGCAGCTTAATATCTCAGCTCTTTTTCCATGCAGGAAATAATATAATGTTTGACAAAGGTCATTGCGACAACATGTCTCGGAAGAATGTATTGTCGAGCAATGCGATTATTTTGAGTACCCACATCATAGGGCTCGAGGGTCAAATAAGCATTTAAGAACATGCAAAACGCACCTTATCTAGAGCTCTGTACACGTTGTCAGCTATAATTCAGTCATTTGTAAAGAAAAAGAATATATATATAGTGTTAAATCTGAATGGAAAGGAAGAGGTATTTCTGTTTTTCATTCTAGAAGATAAATAAGACATTCTTCTAACGTTTTATCCCATATACACTCAACAAAATGTCCATTCATTATATTAAGTTGTTTGTAACAAATTTCAATAAATATTACCTGCATTAGCAGACGCTCGTATAGCGAAGTATTTTAGTCCGATTTGAAAGAAATTGTGTTTTATCGTGACAGATCTTTATATTTTACCTCATGCATTCTAATTCAGAACACTGTCACAGGTGTCTATGGAAAATGTAGACAGTAAAGGGAAAGTTACAGAGCTATGGGCAATTGCTCATTTGCCCACACTTTTTTTTACAAAGATATATTTCTTCAAATGTCGCAGCAAACGACTCGTTAGTTGTTACAGGCGACATTTGAAGACTCTGCAGCAGACGGCAATTTATAAACCAAGGCATGATGGTATTGTTGATTGAACGATTTACAAAACAACCCAAACAATATCTCCTTTTTCCATAACGTTTACATCTCTGCACCAACGTTGTGGAAAAAAGAGCACCCGGAACAAGATGAATCAATCCGAGTTAACCCTTTTCCACATACAACCTGAAAACATTCTCCATAAAAGATAGCTTAATTGCTAAATAAAGTGTGAAAACATTGTGGCCAAAGGAGAAATTGCTCATCATGAGTAATTTCGACTTTGGCCACAATGTTTTCAAAAGTCGTCTGTTGCTATGGAGGGAAAGGGTTAAAGACATAGTTAGATTAACATACCATTTTGGTGTTTTTGTTTTGAAGCCATTTCACGCTGGTCTTTTATCTAAAATGTATTCCTTGACTAGTCCAGACACATTAGTCACATAAAAATCATCGTGTACGAACAGGTTTACAAGAAAACGAAAGTAGATATAAAAAAATACCCTGTTACTAAAAATAGATTTTCGGAAAATATAATTTCGCTTTAAAGGTGCAGTCTCATTTATCTATATTGACAATTTTAAAAGTTGTTTTGTAAGATATTTTGTTCGAGTTTAGCTTTTTTTTATATTGATTTTGGGGTGTTCGTCACCGCTTCAATTATAGTTATGCAGCTCCATTTCTTCAAACCCTACTTAGCGCTATTGTTATCAAAGTAATACTTAAAATCTTAAATAAGCTAAGGAGAATTGGAGCCTTTCATGTTTAACAAAAAACAAAACAAAAGTAAACGACTAAGTTGACATAAATAGTTACGTTCCTGATTAAAAGTATTGGTTTTAAATTGAAATATTTAGGCATTTTCAGCAATTTTCCTGTCATATCACGGCGGCCAGTTCACAGTCCATGTTTTCCCTGGCTTTCTCACACCAGTACACCACACAACATTTATTTCAAGCAAATGCTACTTTTCCCCCATATACTGTTCGTCTATTGGTGGAAGGCGAATGATGCTTTGACTTTTATTACAAATCGGAAAGAATGTTGGCCGAGCTGGGTTCAAACTTGGATTGACAGCCCGTCTGGAGTGGGACATTTCAAAAGCATCTTTCTAAATACAGTCACAGCACACACATGTATGATTATGTTTATATAATTGGTTTTAGTTTAAAGGCGTTTTTGCAACGGTATACTACTATTTCATTTATATTACGGGGGCTAGTTCACCCAACGTGTGTTTTCAAGCATTTCCGAACCTTTGCTCGACACAACATTCGTCCGAAACATCTAGTCGCAATACCCTTTGTCAAACATTATGTTATTTAATGCATGGGAAAATAGCTGAGATATTAAGCTGCAAACACAATTGAATAATATTCTATAGTTAAAATAAATAATAAGACAATGAAACAACGAGAGAATTAATGTTGGTGTAGATGTACAGGCGTATTTAATTTTGTATTCTATTGTTATGCATCTCGAGGGTGTGTTCTTTAGGCCAGATGGAAGCAGTTCATTTTCCATAGGCTACCATTATAGCGTTTAGGGCTATAGCGCTTTACCAACAGCTGAAATAACCCAGAAACCTATATTCAATTAAAGTTCATTATCAAAACTACAAAAAAATCACAAAAAACTCACATGTTATCCTTCCTTTTTTTTTGTATAGCTATGACGTTAAATCAAAGGTCACCATTATTCGATTTAAAAAAATACATATTTTTCTGGCTTCTAAGCTGTCAATAAAGCTAAAAGCAAACATTGTATTGATTACAAATCAGTCAGAGGGTATTCAACTTTATTTAAAAGTACTTTCAACTTTCAACGAAGTCATTATTGTCAAATGGGAGACCACTTCCGTCTCATGAATACATCTGAAATCCCCTGGACAAAAATTGTCTGCCCGTCGCTCAAATCCGAATTGCTTACCTTTGACCATAAGAGAGCAGGAAATGTATCGGTACAAAATATAATATACAATATACAATAGTCGGAAATAGTAAATGGCCGAAACGAGGCTCGAACTCGGGACTACTTGACTGATGGCCCTCATTGTTACCGACTATATCGCGGCAAAGAGTTAAAAGAAAGAGTACTTAAAAAAAAAACAATAATTCCCTGGTATAGAAAACGTTTCAAGTTTATTTTAGAAAAAGAAGGAATTGTAGGCTACATACTTAGCTTAAGGTTTCTAACTTTACTTTCGAGATGAAAGTCAGTTAGGTTACCAGTAACATTGTCAGCCTTGTATGGATTCCTTTGTAATCAGTACTGTTAAAGGCCTACTATAATCTATGCATGCATATTGTCGATGAATACTCTCAACAGAAACAAAATGGCAGAATCCAGCGCATATTCGGGTAAGTTTAACTTTTATTTTATTATTTTGTTCTCCGTTTACAAAGTTTGTGGTATATTTTATGTACTGAAACATACTCACAAATCTTTTAACTAGTTGATTCTTTCTTGGCAATTTTCCCGGTAAACCTTGTGCTGACTAGTCAAGCTTCAGTAAGCAATTTAGTCTTGTTTCTATATTGCATGAAGGCTAGGCACTAATGGCAGACAATATGAAAACTCGACTTTCGTTTCCAATAACGATAATATGATAATATATACACATTCTTAATATCACCGCCATTTAGTAGAATCGAGAACCCTTTGTATATTATCATGTTGTCCATTATTTAGTTTTAAAAAATTGTAGATCAAGATCAACCGACCAATCTTCACAGTAATAGAAAGTTTCGAAACTTCTGAAATACAAAATCAATTTGTATCCCAATTTGCACAGGAGTGAATAAAACAATATCTATTTGGATCCTTTGGCATGGATCTAAAGGCCTGAAAAACCGTATTCATTTCAGACAAGAAACCTGTGTGTAGACAGTCAACAGTACCCTACCGGCGGGAAAGGTGTCAACGATATTTCAGGACACACATCAATGTAATTAAAACTAGTCCTTCACTTCACTGCATTGTATAGGCTCATATAGATACGATGACTGCCTAATTCCGGTATGTGTCCCTCTACCATGATTATTCAAACAGTACTGTTCGGCTACACAAAATAACCACCAAAGCTTAAATGGAAAGCAATATTGATATGACATCTCCTCGTAAAACACGTGCCCGATTTCAAAATAGATTAAAGCAAAAGTTTCCGAAGTTGCCCTCTACCACAATTAATAACCACGCAGCGTTTCGCTACACACACTATGGATGCAAGAGCTATAAATAAAAATATATTTAAACAACATATTTTCTTTCTTATGTCTAACACAACAATTGCTTTTCGGGGAAGAACTGTGTCATCATTGTCCTTTATTTAATCATAACAGTTATAAAGGCTGCTATGATACTGGTTGTACTAGATGGTAAACAGTCAGTATCTAAATCAGATTGCGCCTTGGGCTCAGGCTGATCCAGATGTTCAATGGTCCCAAACTCCCGGAGGACACGTGACGTTACTGATATGTCGACGCTTTGTAATGTAGTCAAATTGATCAGCTACTATTCAAATTGTCCTCCAAACATAGCAGTTTATATTTCAAGTTACATATGTAACTCAGTCATACTTCTGAAAAGTTACACATCACTTTATACATGTTATAATCGTGAGAACACAATATACTTGAATATAGCTTAACTTACCTCTATACGTGCTTGAATCTGCCATTTGGTTTTGTCGAGTGATGACATATGAAACTCATAAATAGATAGCAGTGCCTTTTAAAGGTACTGATTCACAAAGAGCTACAACACAAGGAAGACGCTCTTATTGGTTATCTAGTTACTCCATCGCGATTTTCTGAAAGTAGAGTTAGAAATCTTTAGTTAAGTATGTACTATTACTTCTTTTTTCAAGGATTAATCTTGACAAGTGTTATGTATCATGGACATATAGTCAGGGTAACAACGAGGGCTGTTAATCGAGGGTTCGTGAGTTCGATTCCCTGGTTCGGCAATCCCATTAGTTTCCGATGGTATGTACTTCTAAAACGACTTAAACCTTTTCAGAATAACTATTTTTTCTCCTCGTAATTTAGATAACGTCGATCGTGCTGTGTCATGAACAATTCTACAACAGTCGACTTGGAACACAATATAGAGAAATATGCAAAATCACTGTAAATTAAATTCTAATTATTGAAGAGGAGTGGAAACCATTGTGGGAAAAAAAGTAGAAGCAACTTCTCCTTTTGTCAGCGATGTTTTGTCTCGGAATCGTAGGTCTGCTGCACGTATAGGACGCA
>JASEVX010000003.1:140277338-140348722 GCA_031761405.1 Serripes groenlandicus
CAAAATAGATTAAAGCAAAAGTTTCCGAAGTTGCCCTCTACCACAATTAATAACCACGCAGCGTTTCGCTACACACACTATGGATGCAAGAGCTATAAATAAAAATATATTTAAACAACATATTTTCTTTCTTATGTCTAACACAACAATTGCTTTTCGGGGAAGAACTGTGTCATCATTGTCCTTTATTTAATCATAACAGTTATAAAGGCTGCTATGATACTGGTTGTACTAGATGGTAAACAGTCAGTATCTAAATCAGATTGCGCCTTGGGCTCAGGCTGATCCAGATGTTCAATGGTCCCAAACTCCCGGAGGACACGTGACGTTACTGATATGTCGACGCTTTGTAATGTAGTCAAATTGATCAGCTACTATTCAAATTGTCCTCCAAACATAGCAGTTATATTTCAAGTTACATATGTAACTCAGTCATACTTCTGAAAGTTACACATCACTTTATACATGTATAATCGGAGAACACAATATACTGAATATAGCTTAACTTACCTCTATACGTGCTTGAATCTGCCATTTGGTTTTGTCGAGTGATGACATATGAACTCATAAATAGATAGCAGTGCCTTTTAAAGGTACTGATTCACAAAGAGCTACACACAAGGAAGACGCTCTTATTGGTTATCTAGTTACTCCATCGCGATTTTCTGAAAGTAGAGTTAGAAATCTTTAGTTAAGTATGTACTATTACTTCTTTTTCAAGGATAATCTTGACAAGTGTTATGTATCATGGACATATAGTCGGTAACAACGAGGGCTGTTAATCGAGGGTTCGTGAGTTCGATTCCCTGGTTCGGCAATCCATTAGTTCCGATGGTATGTACTTCTAAAACGACTTAACCTTTTCAGAAAACTATTTTTCTCCTCGTAATTTAGATAACGTCGATCGTTGCTGTGTCATGAACAATTCTACAACAGTCGACTTGGAACACATATAGAGAAATATGCAAATCACTGTAAATTAAATTCTAATTATTGAAAGGAGTGAAACCATTGTGGAAAAAAGTAGAAGCAGACTTCTCCTTTTGTCGCGATGTTTTCGAATGTGGTCTGCTGCACATACGGCGAAAAGCGTCTGTAGAGGGAAAGGTTACATCTTTACATGATAGCAGAACTCTTTCTGAGATATTAAAGCAATCGAATATTGAAAATATTGTGGAAATTGAAGCTATTGCTGGCAATGAACAATTCCTCCTTTTCACACAATGCTTTCACACCCGTTTCGCATTAATTATTTTCATACTTTATATATTTAAACGTTTACTACAGACATCCTTTTACTTTTTCCCCTTTTCAGACACATTTTGAATAACATGCAACAGATGAACGATAACAAGCAATTTTGCCTACATCTAGGGGAAAATATGGGACAGTAATTTTTGAAAATAGTTGAAACCTTTGTGGAAAAAGAGGAAATGGGTCACGATAAGCAATTTCTCGTCTTGTCATGATGTATTCAAATGCCGTCTGCTGCACATGCGCCAAAAGCGACTGTAAGTTGGAAAGGGTTGAACCGTTTTCGTTTAGCTACAAAGTTACATACGAATATTGAAAAATATTTTTGGAATCGGAGCAATTGTTGACAATGAGCAGTTCTCCTTTTCAAAAATGCATTGAAACATGAATCAAGTTTGTTTCCTATAATCTATTCAATAAAGACATTTGCCTACAATTATTCGTTTAACCTTTTCCCCTTTTAGACATAGTTTAACTAACCTTAACAGATGAATGATAATCAGCAAGTTTGTCTTTTCCGCAATGTTTTCATCACTATTTTAGCCTAGCCATGTTCAATGTTGTTTGCTGTAGATTTTTGTCTATTTGATGAAGGGTTATGAAGATTAATTCACATATCATACCATGTACACTTGTTATTACATAAGCACTATCGCTGTAGTCGTCCAAAAGAGAGAGAGTCCTACTGTTTATACGTGCCATGAAAGAATGATACTAATTTCGGTCTCGCATCTACTGGGGGAATGGAGGGTAACACAGGGCGTATCGTGTTGAATGTTCTCATATGTCGCTGAAAAAAATATTTTTCCATCATTCCGTTTGTCTATTTGTTAACATGTCGACCCAACTAGGAAAAGTCAATCTTCAAATTAGAGATTAATTTCAGCATACATACGAGTTATAACCTCAAGGTCAGGATCTATTTTATATGTCAGGCGCTTCTAGCGGTTGTTAAATTTTAATGTATTTGCATTTGCGTAAATTGAAGACTCAACATCCGTGACAAATAAACTAGAATGCAGTCTAAAAATGTTTTTGTCAATTTACCTTGTCCGGTCCCGTTTCGAAGATACAATTCAAATGTAAATCGCTAGTTGCGGCTTATATGTGATAACAAATACCTTACAAATACCATAACATGTTAAGCTTTTCCTAAACACAGACGTGTTTTGACGCATCGAAACCAGTTTTCTGGTATCAATACTTTATGTGTTGTCTGTCTGTAAAACTTGGAGGCATTATCCGGCATCCGGACGGCTGTCTGTCTGAGTATGCATTCGTCCGTCGTCAGGGTTTGCATTTATTGTCAAAACTTTGTTTCTGATTGGCAGATTCATTTCAAAGTGGTCACACTTAAACCTTGTGATAAGGAGAACGGCAAAATACTAGATACATAACTCTGACCTATAGATGTGCAGTGCACATGCAACATAACTCTATAGTATGCTTTCTATTTCTATCATTTATCAGCATGATTCCAATATACAGTGAGGATCTTTAGTGTTCACAGAACTGGAAATAATATACTTGTTTTTCAATCTTTTGTCATTCGTGATTTATTTGTTTATACAAGAAAACCGTCAAAGGTATTGGTCTTTTGCTAGTGCAATATATGTTGTTTCAAACATTTCGTTTGGTTTGTTTAAACGTCGATGATACATTGTTTCAACAATGTTTGTCTATATAAACTATGCCTTATTTTTTTCTCATGGCTGAGTAATTTCTCCCTTTGATTCCATATTTTCAAAAGACACTTCGGGCAGAGTATTCTGAATTAGACTGCATGAGGGAAAATACTAAAATATGTGTCACGTAAACGTAACTTATAATATCATCAATGTACGTACTTATAATTTATGTGGGAATAAGCGTCAGTGGCGATATGTTTTTCCAGTCAAGAATGCAAATAACATTTCCAATAGGATGCCACACTATATATTCGTTTCCCTGATAATGTCTGATTATTAGCTCACCTGGACACAAAGTACTCACACAGAGGATTATGAGCACTCTATTTCCGTCATAGGTCATCTGACGTGCGGTGTCTGTGACTGCTTTAATTGGCATCTCCTCCTAATCTCCTGGTCCAAAACATTAACAGGAATGTGTCCCGATGGTCTTCAAACAAATGGCAAAAACAATTTAATTTCATTGTAAAATTTGGCTTCTTCTGCTTCAGAAAGGGGTGAAAAATCAAACGTTGAGGTCTTCTTCAACACACACACACACACACACACACACACAGATATAGATATATATATATATAGAGAGAGAGAGAGAGAGAGAGAGAGAGAGAGAGAGAGAGAGAGAGAGAGAGATGAGAGAGAGAGAGAGAGAGAGAGAGAGAGAGAGAGAGAGAGAGAGAGAGAGAGAGATGAGAGAGAGAGAGAGAGAGAGAGAGAGAGAGAGAACGAGAGACACACATACACACACACACACACAGATAGAGAGAGAGAGAGATACAGAGAGACAGAGGGGGGGGGGGGGGTGGGGTGAAGACAGAGGGGGAGTGCACACATACATACGTGTAAATATATTACTACACATTCACATCAATATATACAATTTCCATAAGTACAACATACTGAGAAGTTCAGATATTTTGAGCACACTTTGGAGTAGTAGAGAAATACGTTATACACCTATATACATAAACACACATACGAGGGATTTTCGGAAAGTTTTGAGACAACGTCCATTTAACACTGTTCCTTTGACAAATCGTTATGAAACTTAAGCATGTATGAGAATATTATATTTCAAAAGCTTATATTCAGATTATAGTATTGTCATGTCAGCCATATATTTATATTCGTATCCATAGCGACTGCGT
The DNA here is from genome assembly GCA_031761405.1 of Serripes groenlandicus. Classification (NCBI taxonomy): domain Eukaryota; kingdom Metazoa; phylum Mollusca; class Bivalvia; order Cardiida; family Cardiidae; genus Serripes; species Serripes groenlandicus. Next base: position 140,281,426 of record JASEVX010000003.1, read on the forward strand.
TGTAAAGACCCGGCGCAACCCTAAATTTCTCGATTACACTGCACTATATTGAACACACAATCATAATAAAAACGCGAGAAACGTTGTAAAACATACACGACGTTATTCTTAATTCATAACATCATTTGCTGAAAGTATTCCGAGAGTAATAATTTAAATACACGCACCTAGAGAATCATACTTACTAAGCGCATAATGCAGACGCAAACAAAAGAGGAACAGCGGATTTTCATTAAAAAAAATGTGGTCAACCTCGGGAAAACGCCACCGGACACTAAGGAGCTGTTGGAGAGGGCTAATAGCGGAGTATCTGTGAGCAAGGCACTTGTGGACAGATGAAATGAAAGTTTCAGTGACGGTAGAACATGTACAAAGTACAAACACATATCTTTTTGTCCGTCTGTGGTTGATGAAAAGGTTGCGATTATGTAAAGAACGGCCTTAATACAGATCGGCGAATGACTTTAAGGATATTGCAAATTTGTGCTTTATTGGTGGAGCGACTGATTACATGATTTTGACAGAAGATTATATTTGAAAAGTGGATGAAAAGACATGCGAAATGTGTACAGTATATCGGGCGATTCTTTGAGAAGGAGTTAAATTAGGAACTGCGTTAAAACAGCATTATTGTTTAGACGTTACGTGAAAACGACGTTACTGCGCCGGGGACCTTGTAGATATAATTTTCTATGTATTGTTGTTAATGTATATACAGTATTGCGTTATTTGAATGAAAATTGTACCATTCAGTAGATTATAACTTGAAGATACACTGCGCGAATTTTTATTCACCGTTTCCGACTTATCATTAAAAGGCAAAGATAGTCTCAAAACTTTCCGAACGTCCCTCGTACATATGCAAACATACATACTTCATATATCCAAACCAATACATACACGTGCACACATGGGTGCAAACACACATATGTGACACAACTAAACATACTAATGCATACGTATACAACAATATATATATGCTCAAAAACATTTGAAAATACACATTTTATACACATATTACATAACAGTGAGACATTAAAATGGATCTAAGTAATTGTTTAAAAGCACAATGTCTTTTACTTTCTAACCAGAACAAAGTTATTTACTTATGAATTATTTCAATTATAAAGTTTACGCTATTCTTGTCAAAAGTAATGTACAGTCTTTCATGTTTGGACCCGGATTGGATTACATTAGCTTCATTTTGGCGAATAGTTCAAAAGATGAAGAACAGCTTGACCGATATAATTTGTCTGGTTTCATATTATACCGAACAAAATCAGCTAAATGGCAATACATGTTCTCTATAGTTCGCATGCACTGTACATGTCAGATAGGTTGTGATCAATACACCCACAAATAGAGCGCAACAAATTAATACTCTGTAATGAATGTCTGATCCCAGTGTTCATTTCCCATGTTGAATGTTTTTACCCCAAACTGGACCGAAAAGGCCAATAGGTTGTCATGTCAACACTCAGCAGTAGTACATTAAATGTGTAATATAAAGTAAGGTGTATACAAGTAAAACACTTCTGCTTCAGCAGCCAAAGATCACGGCATACAAATTACGTCTTATTTGGACCTCAAAGGTCAATATATTAACGCCCTCTCTGTCGAATGGCGCGAATTCGATCACAATGTACACTATTTTTCTATTTCATCGAAAAACTTTTAGCAGGATAGATTCAGCGCATAATAAGCATTTGAATTCAATTCATAATAATCATGGTTCTTAAAAATATCGACCACCATTCTGATCAGTTTATAGTTAGATTCAGGGTGTATTTTGGTAAAATCCCATATATTTCGATTAGATCTCGCCAGGGGTGCACTACCATGTGTCTATTTCAGTATCGTTTATTTGCGATATATTGATTTATATTTTATACATATAGATGTTAACACTGAATTCAATTCTGTTTATTCAAAATGTCTGGCCTCCGGCCGATTACACACATATTTATAACACCTACATAGAGAGGAGTGGAAACAGCAGTATTAGCCGTCCCGCAGTATATGAGCCGACTCTGCATAATGTATCGACCCGGATCAGATTGTGTAGTCCGCGCAGGCTAATCCGGGCTTAGGGGGATAGGTCAGGGCCTTCAGCAGTCTGAGGGCTTTGTTATCGACGTGAATCGCATGTCACATCGGCGTGAAACACCTTAGGACCGACAGTCTTCACATTGTCGTACTTCGTTATCAATACAAAGATGTCAGTGTCATCTAGGAAGTAAAACAATGAGATCTATCAGAATGAAATCCTAAAGTGGCTTATATTGACCTTTCCAACATGCATAATCATTTGGATGAATATGCAGCTGACGACTTTTGAAAACAGTGTGTTAACACTGTTCAAGTCTTTTCACTAATTTTACGTTCATTTATAGAAATGTTCAATATTTGAAAGTCGTTTGATACAGATTCGTTGTATAATTGATATGGTTAATAATAATTGTTTTGACTTAACAATATTAATTGTGTTGTTAACAGTTACTCTATATACTGTATATTGAATACCACACACATGCTATTGATTGACATAATAATTTGAAGAAACAAATGTGTCTCCCGCCTAAATGTCAGCATGTGAAAACGTGACGACAAGCCGGGCGGTCAGACGGACAACATCGGTGAGTTGATCCCTAAATGTTACCCTTCCTTGGAAGGAGACACACTAACCGACCGAACAGGTAAGCAATTATATTAAAGAACATTAAAAGATTGGTTGCACGTGCCGTTGCTAAATCAAGTTATATGCCTCGCAGTTCCCCGCTTTGACTATCAATACAAGTGTAAAAGACAAAGACTTTAACAAAAATTGTAGATGTCCAATTCTAAAAATCCAATAAAAACCATTAATAATCAGGTTTTTTAACTCAAACAAGAAGGTCAAACTCAGCATCTTTAGCATGCAATGTGAAGAAGGGCATACTATGCAACTATGATCACAGTTTGAAGGCCTTAGCATAGGTAGTTATTGAGAAAAAAGTAGTTAAAAAACCTTAACGTTGAGCTTAACCAAATTGTTAAAATTAAAAAGTTGAAAATTCAAAATATAGACAGTAGAAATCTTAACATATGACCCTAAAACCCGTTTATTATGTTGAAGTTCTTTATATATTAAATGTGTGTGCATACTTTGAAATCCTTTTAACGAAACATGGAGATACTATGCCCAATTATCAAAATCCCCTAAAATCAACATAATTATTTTTTTCCCCAAAAGGAAGGTCACACTCAGCATCTTCAGAATAACATGTGAGTAAAGGTATAGGATGCAACTATACACAAAGTTTGAAAGCCCTAGAACTAGCACTTGTAGATTCACACGAAACTTCCTCGCTGCGAGACAAAAAACGGAGACAGAGTGAAAACTTACATTTGTTTGATGAAGTGAATGGATCAACTTCCTGCAACACTTCTCGGACACATTTAATCAGATCATAGGGTATTGGACTTTTACAAGAACAGGCGAAGACTATCATGCTCATTTTATAGTTGTTGCTGGATGATCTATATCTCAGAGGTAAGTACCCTAACCCGTTCTCTTTTTGTAATCGGATCATCACTGCCATGTTGGTATTCGAAGGTATGTGACCTGCAAGTATACAATACAAATGTCTTTTTTAGTGTATGTTAATTAAAATACTTTTTGCCAAACTAGCATGTAAATATACTAACATATATTTTTATACATTCATGCCTCTTTCAATCCGAATAGGTAAATCCTGCGCATGATAACCTGAACTATTATTACTCCGATATTTTTAAAATAACGAATACACGTCTGATATTTTTCAGAATTCACATAGTCCTGGGACTCTTGTTCCTACTTTTGAGGTATATCATTCTATCATGCCATGACAATGTTTTCTGATCGAATATACACAAAACAGAATTACCAAAGAAATCAGGCGTCGAAAGTCAGTTTCTACCTCCTTATCATGAGCTTGTAGATATTGTCTGAGATAGACGTATACTCACAAAAGACAGCGGAAATATGGTTGGTGTTGTTGTTTTAATTGCATATCAATACATTTTCACAATAACAATACAAATCGAAAAGCATTGATATTTAACATGGCACATGGAACCTATATTTTCAGTCCTATTTCATGCATGAAATGTATTTCGCCTTTGAAAATGTAGCATTGCACTTCTTATTCATCGTGATCAATTCATAGGTTACTTTGATTAAACACAATTTAAAGCGAGTCAGGTGCTATAATGAGAAGCTATATCTATGTTTCCACTATTTATTTTACACCAAAATGCATCCATGATAACAATTTCTATCGTCAGTCTGCATTATATCACGGGAAACGTTTCTAACGATAGAATCCTCTTCCGTACAGGAGTTCAGACACAGATTGCGTTGCATCCCGAAACTGTTTCATCTTGTTTTATTAAAAAAGGTGGCTCAAAATATTTTCCATTGAGGAGCACGTGACCTATTGTTCACGCAGTGTTCTACCATTGTTTCCACGCTTCACGGAGAGTAAGACCTGTGTTTTCGCTAATTAAAGTTTTAATTGATATACAAAACTGTATAGTGTCTAGATGTGGTGGCAAGAGAAGATTGCCCTGATAGCTCAGTTAGTTAGAGCCCCACATTGGACGGATCTTTTCCCTTTTATGTTTCTTTAATGGTGTCAAAGGTAAACTGGAATGCGTCTGTATAGTGCTGTTGGGAGTTTCTGAGGTTGATGCCTGGCTTCCAAAGATTAGGAGAGGGAGTGTAGTGTCTGGATGTTGTGGCAAGACATGGTTAAAGCGCAAGGCCAGTATTATGGGGGTCATTGGTTCGAGCCCCACATCAGACGGACATTGTTCCCCTCTTATGTTACTTTAACTGCTATATCACGTGCATAAGCATTGTATTTGGCATTGAAATTGCCGGTCGCCAGAATCGGATCGTATACATGTAAAACAGATGGTGTCAGGTGGTTGAAATGGTATATTGCGATATAATTGTTATCAGCATGGTGGTCGATATTTTTGTATGGTGCTAGATGTTTTCCGATGAAATAAAAAACAGTGTTTATTGTGAACACGTGATCTCGCCATTTAACAGAGATTAACTGGTTATCTTACGGCAGTAATATGCCACCATAGTTTTCTGTACATCAAGGTTTTATCATCGGTCTTAACACTGAAAGTTTCGTAAGGGTTTTTCCTATAATGAATACTTCCACCTCCTAAAAAAAATCATAAGTTGTCTTCAATGTGGTCTTCTGTATTTAAACTTTGAATGTATCATATGCATTTCTATATCAGAATTAATTAAAAACAATAATTCAAATATCCAACACAAATATGAATTTTCAAAGCACGGCGGTTTGTAAACATGTCGATATATTGTGTGTATCAAAACGACGGTCAATCTGCACTTCTGCTAATTATATGATTGTTAAAGCTACTTAGTCACAATAACAGTATATGTAAATTATAAACAGAGAGAAATATGGCATAACAAATAATCAGAACTCTATAGTTCTCGTACGTCGAATGGACAAAATATAATTTGGCTTATTTCGGCTAGTGCAAATGGGTACAAGTTGGCATTTGTGCATTCATGCAAAGTGTAGGACCATATCAATCATAGGAATGACAGTTATATGATATTATTGGCTTACAATTATTCCAATTCAACCAATATGATACGCCTAAAAACTGTATTATGATATACAAGTAATCATATTTTGAGTCAATTTAGATGAAAAATGGTTTAAATATATCACAGTTCATCTAAACATTAGGCAAAATATTTCCTTTTTATTTCTTATTTACTGTCTCTGCATATTAAACTTGTTTATCATATTATCAATGGTACACAGAACGTCGAGATATTGATATACGTGTACATAACAATTACTCTAAACTATTAAAGAATTCTTTGTTTGAATGCAACATTTATATACATGGCAAGATTTCGAATACATCCTGCGTTCTCGGTAGATATAATATGTATGAAGCTATAATGATTTATGTTGTGAGTAAAATATTGAGGTATATATTTAAATATCAGTTACGATGCCTAAGAATGCACTACGAGTTTGTTACTTTTTTTGGAATCGGGAGTTCGTGGCCAAAATTCTGAAGAGCTCAAAACTTTTGCCACGAATTCCCGATTGCTAAAGAATTGCAAGAACTGACTACGAATATATACGAATCAGTTAAGTTAAAATTTTGGCCAAGGATACCCGATTCCAAAAAATCGTAGTTAATTCGTAACGATTTCTTAATGCATTCTTAGGCATCGTAACTATATCGTAATCGATTCGTAGGCATTCGTAGGTATTCTTAACTCATTTGGGGATCGTTAATTCGTCTCTCTTGCCACGGAACTGAACCTGCTTCACTGTTAAAATAGACCTTAAGAAAGTCACTCATCACTTTGCCCGCACAATTGTCTCTGTTGTGTGCCTGGGGCTGGGGTTTTCTGCTCCACGTGTTGGTCTGCCCACCAGGCACCAGTAATGATGTTGTGGTCCTCATCCTCCCGGTCCACATCTGCATTTCTCATGGCAGGGAACCTGAACCTGAGTTGTGGAGGATGACTCCTGTTTACACCAGTAACCGCACCACACCAGGTCCTTGTTCCAAGGTTCCCAGGAAGCATCTCCATCTTTTGGCCAGTATTCCGAAACCGTTCTCCACCACATGTCTGCCCCTGGAAAATCTGTAGCTGTCCACCAACAAGTCATTGTCCAAACCCCTCCTGCCATAGGGTTTCATGAGAAAAGTCCTCAGGGGAAAGACATCATCCTCCAGGATGTAGTAGGGTGTGTCTCTGTTATCATTGGACAGGGGATCGCTGTCAGGTAAGTTTATGGTGTTGTCATCAATGCACTATTATAGTTCTGTATCTGCGTCGGATTGATGACCTTCTCCATCAGTGTCTATCGACATTAACTTATAATCCGCATCCACCAGGGCCAACAGCACCACGCTGAAGAAGCCTTTGAAGTTGTAAAACACACTGCCTGAGTTGTGTGGTTTCCTGATGGTGATGTGCTTGCCATCCAAGGCCCCAAGGGCATGAGATACATTCCTACGGTCTTGAAACTGCTGGGCAATGACCTTCCATTCCTCCTGGGTCCTTCGCAGTGGCATGACTTCATCCTTCAGCTCCTGTATGATGGCCTGATAGACTTCCTGCAAACTCCATACCACTGTGCTGTAGCCACATCGGTGGTCATACTGGTGGGTCTGATACCGGTTTCCTATAGCCAGGTGTCTGAGGGTCATGGCCAGCTTCATTCCGGCATCTAGGGCTGGTCTCATATGGGTGTCCCTCCTCTGGATGACTGGGCGAATCATGTTGAGTAACTCATCAAACATGTGGGGTGGCATTCTCACATAGTTGGCAAAGGCATTTTTATCTTCCACCCTCAGCTCCTGCAGCAGTCTGTTGTCGTGACCATATCCAGCCTTCTAGCTGGTGTAATCCACCATATTGGGGCTCTTCTCCTTCTTTGAAGAAGTCTTCTTTTAGCTATCAGCAGCTGGTGTTGATACTCCAGTTCCAGCGTTAAACATCCATTTCGGAGCTGACGCAGTATTCGTAATATTTTCTTGTAAATCGTAGTGAATTTTTGACAATATTCGTGCAAATCCTGCCGAATCCCACGAATATTCGTAACTCTATCGTACCTGTATCGTAGCTAGATCGTAGAGCGTCACGAATTGGACCAGAATATTTGCAAAAAATCCACGACTCCTCACGAATCCTAAAATTTACAATTCTTGGCGATTCGTGAGATTCGTGGCCTGTGTGGAATAGTGGCATAAGAGACCTGCTTGTTATATTTTGCGACGGATCAGTAATACCAAACACCTTGTAGTCAGGTACTGAGCTTAAATATTTCGAATCAGATTCTGCTTTCGGAATACCAAATATTCGCATTGAAAACTTTACCTTGTCTGCTTCGAGTATATTAATCTGCTGTTCAAATAAATCCATCCGTACTTATCTCTTTCTTAGCGCATTGACATATGTTCAATATCATTCCGGCAAACATCTCTGTCGTATTCCAATTGGTCAACTTTTCTGTACAAAGCTACTAAGGATTTTTTCTGTGGCATTCCGGTTTTCGTTAATTATCCTCATTTTTGTTTTCATAGAGCCTATCTCGGATTTCAAAGTCGACATATCACCTCTAACATGTTTAATTTCCGATTTTACAATGTCTAGTTCGGCTGACAGTTTAGTGTTTGATTCGTTTATGGCGTCGAGGATTATTTGTGTATCATTTGACGGACCCGGGTTCGTTTCAATGTCCCCTGACATTAGCAAGATACTTTCAGCGTATGACCAAAACTGGCGACCATAAGGATTATTAAGCAGGTTCACGCTGGTTATTGTCACCGATATCGTATCAACAGTATACCTCTGCCTCTGCATGTGCTCACCTTTATTAAGATCTGTACAACTCACTAAAAGCGTTAAACCATACCTGCATACTACAAAACTGCAGACATATTTGACAGCATCAGGGCAAAACTATGGAAGATCTCTTAAAATGAAAGTATTTTTACGGACAATAATTGAAAACAATCCGGCGAAAGGGGTAGTTGCACATTATGAGCAATTTCTCCTTTTGCCACAATGTTTTCAAACATCTTCTGCTGTAGTGGCATCAGAAAGCGTCTGTATGGGGGAAGGTGTTAAACAGACTTGTACTTGATTATACTTGAGTTTTACTATACGTGTAGATATACATGTATGTATCCGTGAATCTAATCGATGAGATTCGAAGGAACACTGTTAGAAGCGTCTTTACATGCTCTTTTATTACTAGACGAACTGTGATCTAAGTCTACACTGGTCGCAAATATTCGGTGTTTCATTTCTGTCCCACATCGTATTATCTTAGGTTATATAAGTTTCAGGAATTAACTTTTGTTGCATTTAGATAAAATAAGTGTATTATGCGCTATGGAAATAAACCAACATTCCGTTCTTAAATCATGAAATATATCCTGGAAGACTGTGTAGCTCTATATTTAACGCACTTGCATACATTGTTGATCCAGATCAGTTTGTGCCGGCTGATCTAGGTCTTAACTGTTTGTCTTAAAGTCACATAATGTTTTAAGAAGCTTTTGGCATTGATAGTAAATAATAATCAGCTAGTAATAATGCACATAAAGATCATGTGTATTACCTGTCATAAATACACCGATACTTCCCGAATGTTTCTTCTGAAGCATGGCTTATATACAGCATACAATAGGCGGCTAATATATGTTTTTAAAAAAGCAGAAATGACACCCGTACACCTGTGATATCATTGGATTTTTTTTAAAACCCCACTTTGCGTCAAAATGAAACAAAAACAAACAGCCTTACCTCCTACCAATAAACGCAGTATTTCTTTAGTAGCCTCGTCATTCCTATCGTTCATGGGGGCAGAGTCAAATATATCTGGCAGTTGGTCCCGAACAGTCCATAGTAATTCATTGTGTGTCAGTTCGTTCGATCTGCCATGGGAACGTCGGTTGTCATTTTTTCTTTGCTGTTGGTCATTTCTCTGGAAGTCTGTATTATTTGTCCCACAACTCTTATAGCTAATACATATAGAGGATAAGATTCAAGTATATATCACTTCGATAATTTTGTGTACGAAACTCTGAGTTAATTATGATATAAACCCCTGTTATGTCTCATTAATCCACTCAAAACATCTGATAAAACGACGTGTGACTATTATATGGGCAGCTCTGCAAGTAAACTAACTTTAGACCAATGTCGACAAATGTAGATCAAGATCAATCGACAACTCTTCACAGCTAAATCTGGCTAACGCTCATTTGCAATAGAAAGTTTCAAGAAACTTCTGAAATACAAAATCATTTTGTATTCCAATTTGCACAGGAGTGAAAACACAGTATCTATTTGGATCCATTGGCATGGATCTAAAGGCCTGAAAAAACGTATCTATTTCAAAAATGAAACATGTGTACCCTACCGGCGGGGAAGGTGTCAACGAGTTTTAGGAAACACATCAATGTTATTAAAACCAATCCTTCACTTCGCTGCATTGTATAGGCTCATATAGATACGATGACTGCCTAATGCCGGTATGTAACACAACCTCCAATAGAACACATTTGAGTTTTATTTGTGTCACATTGCAGGAGGTATAGCCAATAAAGGATTTTATTAACATTACACTGTCAAGGTTAAGGTAGTCCTATTTTGGTAAGTGATGACACTTTTCCAAAGATGCAGGTATACAGCAAATAATGATTAAAGGTTCTGTTTAAAATTGAAGAATTGAAGTTCTTCCTTTAAATTGGGTCAAAGATCAAGGTCACAGCTGTCTTTTTTCGTTTAGAAACTCCAAATGCAATAGCATGCATAGGAGATATATGGTCAGAACAAGCGTTTCCTAATTTCAGAATTTAGTAACTCTACGTGCGATAACATAGGTGATATGGCCAGGACAAGGTTTATTTTGGGGGATCAGAGGTCAAGGTCACAGCAACCAAAATATAGTCAAAGACCCAATTTCTTCCAAAGATCCCTCATAATATCATAATTGGTGATTCTAGGTGAGATAACATAGCAAATAAAGATAGCCATGACAAATTGTTTTTATCTTTAAATTGGGTCAAGAGGCAAATATCAATGTAACCCGTTTTTGGTACGCGACACATCTTCTTGCCAAGATGCCTCCACATATTTGGTAACTCAAGGTGCCTCAGAATTGGAAGTAATGTTTTTTTAAAACCAGCAAGGTTTGTTTTCTTTTTTCTTTAATTATGTTCTGCGATCAAGGTCAAAGTGACAACATATTGGTTCGTCTTTCCCAGATGCAATATATATCAAATTTTGTAATATGAGAAATGCACGGAGAACGGCAAGTTGGACAGGTGGCGGACAAGGTCCCACGGGACTCCAGTAAGGGGACTTGTAACGAAATAGTTTCTTGCAATACTCATTAATTCAAGTAACGTATGATAAGGGTTTTTTAACATCATACATTACTTAATTTTTCATGGAATATAGAATCACTTTAACCAGTCATGGAATGCTACACGTCTAATTTATTGACACAAATTTATAAGTTAACTGTAATATTGCAAATAACGAAAGTTATACCAAAACTGCTAAGGTATGCATACACTATAAATATGGTCCCTATTTGTGGGGATGAATGCGGATAATTGAGAAAAGCTAATTTCAGATACGGATAAATACGGATTGTTACGGACTCCTACGTTCTATTAATGTCTTGTGCGACGATCTCTACCACTTGGGCAAAAAAAATATATCACGTAAACCCAGAATTCTGGGAAGGTTTCTCGAGCTATATATACTGGATAGTCTTCTGACATAACCATTGGTGTCTTTCTAGTTTCACACATAACGAACGCAGACTGCTCTTGCTGAAACGCAGTCGGTCCAACATGAACCTCACATTCATCTATGCACAGCTCTTGCGCATCTGGATAGCACGCCGTCGGGAGAGGAGGTGGTGGGTCCGCCGTTGGATCACTCTCAGGACGGATCTGGGAGCGTATGACAACCTCATGATGCTCTTAAGAGATTAGGATGTGGTGGCGTTCCGCAACTTTACCAGGCTCACCCCGAGATGTTCCGAGACGTGGCAGAGCGACTCACGCCGAGACTACGAAAAAAAGACACATTGTCAGGCCATTTGGTACGAGTACGGCCACGAGGTGATAACTAACCCGACCAAAGCTGAGGGGTAGAAAAGGAGGTCGCTGCAGGTTACTGCTGCCGGTGGATCTTTCACCATGTGCTAGGTGCATTGGATGGCTAGCACATACGCATCCTGTGTCCTGCCCACAGAGGGTGCCAGTTCAACTACACGGGGTACTACTCCATTCTGCTCCTATCTCTCGTTGACGCGAACTACAGGTTCATGTGGGCCTAGGTCGGTGCCCCAGGGGCAGCATCTGATGCCCAGCTGTGGAACGAGTCGGCTCTGCGAGATGCGGTCATCTCCAACACCATCGGCATTCCCAAACCTGAACATCTGCCTGCCGACGACCGTCAGATGCCGTATTTCATCATCGGGGACAACGCATTTGCCCTCAGCGAGTGGATGATGAAGCCCTTAGCTGCTATGCCTCTTGAAGAGAACGAGCGGGTCTTCAACTATCGCCTTTCTCGTGCCAGACGATTTTTGGAGAATGCCTTTGGCATACTGGCCAAACGCTGGGACTGCCTGCTCACAGCCCTCCGGCAGAAGCCGTATAATGTAGAGACCATGGTGCTGGCCTGTGTGACACTCCACAATATGCTGAGGACGGCCTGCGCAGATGATGGTGCACTTGGCGACAGTGAGAACGAGCAGTACAACCTCTTCCCCGGCGCTCGTTGAGAGATAATGCTGTTCTGGATGATTTGGAGAGGCGGCTGTACGGCAACAACACCAGCAGGGAGGCGAATAGACAGAGACTGTATCTAAAGCACTACTACAACGGAGATGCCGGATCGGTACCATGGCAGTGGCGTATGGTGCAGTGATGGTGCGGTGCACTGCTTGTTAATTGTAACAGGGGTCACCATTTCATAAACTTGTTAATTGCAAAAGTGGGGTCACCATTTCATAAACTTGTTTGACCTTTATTAATTTAGTTGTCCAATTAAGTACAAAGAAATATGGGTTCGTGAAATAAAGGTAAATAAATTAATGGTAAAATAAATCGAAAATTCATATATATTGGACCTTTAATGATTTAATCTTGATCACACCTATAAATGAAGGTGAAATAAATAAATGTCCAATAAAGGTAAAAAAAATATAGGTGTAAGAAATAAATTTATGTTCAAAATGGCAATGGCGATTTCGGACGACACCCCTTCTATCCGCAAGGCATGGACAACAGTCCGTATCTGAAGGTATCTATCCTCGTCTATCCGCATTTAAAGGTACCAGAAGGTTATGGAAGGTAAGTTATCCGTATCTATCCGTATCTATCCTCATTGTGTCAATTCAAGGGAACGTATCTAACCGCTGGTATCCGCTGACATCCGCATTTATCCTCAACCATCTGTATCTATCCGCATCTATAGGTAACTGTATCCGTAAATCCATCAAGAAAATAGAAGACGCCCATAACATTCTGCGGAGGACTGCGGATTTTATCCGCAACTGTCCGCCCCATCCGCAATGTGTGTGTCTGACTGGGGCATTAATACAGTTTAAAGACAAATAGAGCGTTGCTCCAGGGAAGCAAAACTTAACGGAATGATTGCATGTGTTAAAAAAGACCTGCCTGCTCATTTGCACTAAAGGATTTAAATGGATATTGTTTTACAAAAGATTCTACGATTAAACAGTGCAACAAAAGATGTGACTGTGCGGATGCTCTTACTGATCTTGATCTGCATTGGTCGCATTTACCTTACAGTTGGTTTCATACATAGCGCTGTTGAATATCCATTATTTGATATAACAAGGTTTGAATTATTTGATTCAGTCGTATTTACTTTGGAACATCCCTCAAAGCAGGCATCTTGGGCAGGGTATCTAAACGTTTCGGACAATGTTATTGGAGCCACGTCTCAAACATACGTTCTTGTTTTGAAATTGGACAAGAAGTTATATTAAGTAGGGGATGTTTTTTAAAAATGAATTGTTTAATTTGTGGTGGCCATCGTGTGCAACTGAAGCGGACTGTTTACGTAATTTCGGTACAGGCCCATTGAATGAACAATTTTGTGAATTTATTTTTAAATTTTGCAAACGGATGTAAGAGATGCCGTTTTAAACATATATTTTAAGCTCTGTTCTTTGAATTACCCTCTTCTATGGTTATTCAAACAGTACCGTTCGGCTTCGTAAAACACGTGCACGATTTCAAATTCCGAAATTGCTACAATTAATAACCATTGAACAGTTTGGCTACACACTATGGATGCAAAAGCTATAAATACATATATTCAAACAACAATATAGTTTTTCTTATGTCTAACACAATAATTAATTTCGGTGAAGAACTTTGGCAACATTGTCTTTGAGTTAATCATAACAGTATTATAAAGGCTTCTATAATACTGATTATACTAGATGATGAACAGTGAGTATCTTGATCAGATTGCGTTTAGGTACAGACTGATCCAGATGTTCAATGATCCCAAACTCCCGAAGGACACGTGACGTTACTCATATGTCGACGCTTTGTAATGTAGTCAAATTGATCAGATACTATTCAAATTGTCCTCCAAACAAAGCAGTTATATTTCAAGTTACATATGTAACTCAGTCATAATTCTGAAAGTTACACATCACGTTATACATGTATAATCGGAGAACACAATATAGCTTAACTTACCTCTATACGTGCTTGAATCTGCCATTTGGTTTTGTCGAGTGATGACATATGAACTCATAAATAGATAACAGTACCTTTTAAAGGTGCGGATTCGCAAAGAGCTACACACAAGGAAGACGCTCTTACTGGTTATCTAGTTACTCCATCCGTTTTTTCTGACAGAAGAGCTAGAAATCTTTAGTCAAGTATGCACTATTTCTTCTTTTTCAAGAAGAAGGATAATCTTGACTCGTGTTGTATATCATGGACATGTTTGAAAAATGTACTGTTGTTCTTTTACTTTTTGCCGAGCCGTCATATAGTCGGTTTACAACGAGGACTGTGTGTAACCGCCAGTGGAGCCGTCAAACACCCTTCAATCAATAACAAATAACACTGTTAGTATACCCAAGTTACACCAAAGTCTCATACAGTATTTCTTGATTACCAATAAAGGAAAAATGAGCGTGTACTTTTAAAACGACTTAACATTTTCGGAAAACTATTTTTTATAACATGGGTTTCTAATGTTTCTGACTGTTATCAGTCTAAACCTGATTTTCCTAGCATGCTTTTCGAAAAGTCGACTCACGGCTGCAACCAAATGGCGCAATTGTATAAATCCGCAAAAGTCGAGTTTTGATTGGTTTGCCTTCTGATTTCATTGGTTCGACCGAATAAATAAAGTCCACCCGCTTGCAATAAGGAGACAAAAGAGTTCCAACGAGTGGAACACACTCTGAACTATGATTTACCTCAATGTCAGTCTTGTTAGATAACGTCGACCGTGCTGTGACCCAAACAATTCTACCACAGTCGACTTAGAATACATATAGAGTATTATGCAATTACTTTAAATCAAATTCTAATTATTGGAAGGAGTTGAAACCATTGTGGCAGAAGTAGAAATTGCCTACGTTAAGCAATTTCTCCTTTTGTCGCGATGTTTACGAATGAGTTCTGCTGCACATACGACAAAAGGTGTCTGTATGCTGAAAAGGGTTACATCGTTTACATGATAGCTGAACCCTTTCCGTGAAACTAAAGCAATCGAATATTGTGAATATTGTGGAAATTGGAGCTATTGCTGACAATGAGCAATTCCTCCTTTTCACATAATGCTTTCAAAACAGTTTCACATTAATTATTTTCATAATTGATATATAAAAACGTTTTACTACAGACATTCTTTTATGCTTTCCACCTTTGTCAGACACATTTTTAATAGCATGCAACAGATGAATGATAACGAGCAATTTTGCCTTACATCAAGAGGAAAATATGGACAGTAATAATTGAAAATAGTTGAAACCTTTGTGGAAAAAGAGGAAATGGGTCACGATAAGCATTTTCTCCTCCTGTCACGATGTTTACAAATGCCGTCTGCTGCACATGCGCCAAAAAGCGACTCTAAGCGTAAAAGGGTTGAAGCGTTTACGTTATAGCTACTTAGTTCCATACGAGTATTAAAAATATTTTCGGAAATGAAGCAATTGTTGACAATGAGCAATTCCTCCTTTTCAAACAATGTCTATTTAACAAAAACATTTGCCTACAATTATTCGTTTAACCTTTACCCCTTTTATACACATTGAGATTAACCTCATCAGATGAATGATAATCCGCAAGTTGTTTTTTTTCCGCAATGTTTGCATCACTATTTTAGCCTAGCCATGTTCAATGTTGTTGGCTGTAGATTTAGTCTATGTGATAAAGGGTTAGGAAGACTATTATAATAGTTTGATAAGTTTGATAAGTTTATTCATTCAAATTCCTTTAGGCTTCCAGCCCATGATGATACATGTTTTATACACTGCTGACTGACAGTAACACAACAGAAAAAATAAACATACATACGTATTTACAAAGTTCCTGGCGGCAAAATATCATATCATACTATGTAGACTTGTTATTACATAAGCACTTTTGCTGTAGTCGTCCAAAGAGCGTCCTACTGTGTATACGCACCATGAAAGAATGATACTAATTTCGGTTTTCCATCTTTCCGTTTGTCTGTCTCTCTGCATGTCAACCCAACTAGGAAAAGTCAATCTTCAAATGCAAGATTAATTTCAGCATACATACGAGTTATAACCTTAAGGTTAAGATTTATTGTGTATGTGATGAGCTCCTAGCGATTGTTGAACTTAAATTGTAATGTATTTGCATTTGCGTAAATTGAAAACTCAACATCCGTCAATATGTAACCTAGTCCAACATATGTCTGTTGACAAATAAACTAAAATGCAGTCTAAATATGTCTTTGTCAATTTAACTTGTACGGTCCCGTTTCGGAGATTCAATTAAACTGCAAACTAAACACAGACGTGTTTTGACACATCGAAACCAGTCTTCTGTTGTAAATACTTTATGTGTTGTCTGTTTGTACAGCTTGGAGGCATTATCCTGCGTCCGGCCGGCTGATTGTCTGAATAAGCATTCGTCCGTCCGTCACGGTTTGCATTTATTGGTCAACACGTTGTTTCTGTTTGGCAGATTCTTTTCAAAGTGGACATACTTATACCTTATGATCAGGAGAACAGCAACATACTAGGTACATAACTCTGCTTTGCTTATTTTAGTTATCTTCACTTTCCTTATTGCGATTGACTGTCTGTGCGAATGTGTGTTCATCCATCCGTCCGTCTGTCCGTTACGGTTTGCATTAATGGGTCAAATTGTTGTTTCTGTTTGGCAGATTCATTTCAAAGTGGTCACACTTATACATTGGGATGAGGAAACCGATACAATATTTCAAACAAACATCTGATCTGATTTCTTAGGTGTAAACTGCTTTTTTTTTATTCGGCAATTTCTTAATAAAGTTTCAATGTATCAATTAGAGACTTGGTGGATAGTTAACCTATGATCTACAGATGTGCAGTGCACATGCAACATAACTCTAGTATGCTTTCGAGTGTCTGTCATTTATCAGTATAATTCCAATATACAGTGTTGATCTTTAGTGCTCACTGAACTGAACAATTTTACTTGTTTGTCAATCTTTTGTCCTTCCTGATTTATTTTGTTAACATAAGAAAAGCGTCAAACTTTGATAAATTATGTATTGGTTATTGGCAGGCAATCAAAGGTTGTTTCAAACATTTTTGGTTTGGTTTGTTTAAAGGTCGATGATACAGTGTTTCAACAATGTTTGTTTATATAAACTATGCCTTATATTTTCACCTTACATATGCCCCTATACCATCAGTGCTTTCAGTATAGTAACAAACACATTTGGTAAGCTGTACACGGACATTCACAACAGGCAAAGTTAATTCTTTATAGAGAGAGCCTTGAATGTGTGAATTGATTAAACAATGTTTTATGATTTGTATGTACTCGAAACACGTTGTATAAGTAACACGGGTGTAAAATGGCTTCAAATGAAAGCAAAATAAAAGGGTTGATTCATTTAAAACGATTTCGTAAACATGTCATGCTATTGTACTTTAAATTGTGGATTATATATTCGTATGCGGGTAGTAACTGGTTGTTCACGAAGTAGTGGTTGTACAGATGCAATGTCCAGAATAATCTAAAGTTAATAAGTTATTCATTTGTTCGATTGAGATGATAAAGGTCAAAGTTTGTTTATAAATAATAAAAGTTATTAATCGAAAGGGCTGCTATGGAAAGTATGTTAATTTAACTCTGCTGATTGATTGTTTGGTGTTTTACTCCACTTTCAACATGCAGTTAACCCAGCAACACGGAGCGCCAAGGAGGGAAGCCATTACTACCATTTTTTAAGTATTTGGTATGACCAGGTCGAAGATCGAACCCGAGACCTCTCGCACCTGAAGCGGACGCTTTACCACTACAACAACGAGGTGGTCAACTCTGCCTTAGACAACGCATTGACTAGTCTTGATTAAGAAGCGTTTGTTCTTTAACTTTGCATTGATTAGTCTTGATTAAGAAGCGCTTGTTCTTTAACTTTGTAAACGCATTGATTAGTCTTGATTAAGAATCTCTTGTTCTTTAACTTTGAAACAGAGTTGTAAACGTATTTGGAAAAGGAGATACTGTTCGTCGTTCTTTTTTATCAACCGTCGTTCTTTTTTATCAACCGTTCAATTTTCAACAATATTTTCTCTAGCCAACTGCTTCGACAGTCATCACAAGTCGTCTGTTTTCAGCGGATTAAGGAAATGTTTTTGTGATAAAGGAGTAAAATAATTAGAGGAAAATAACTGCTGAAAAAGGAGAAATTGATCATGGCTGAGTAATTTCTCCTTTGATCTCAAACAAATTGCAAAGAAAACCATGGTGAACTTTGGCTTTTTTTTACATCAGAAAGGGGGAGAAATAACAAACTTTGAGGTCTTCTCCAATGAAACTACAGGCCCGATTTATAAAATATTTACTTCTTATTTTATTGATCATAAGAGTCCCTCTGTCAAAGGAGTTTAAGTGAAATAAATTGGCAGCCAAAACATATGGCCGCCAGTCGGGAAGAAAACTGCCAAAAAAAAACCCGTGTGTTGCCAACAACTAACTTCTAGCAATAAATCTTAATACTGGTTAGCTTTTTATGTAGCTCAAAGAACTGACAATGTCGTGGTAACTGGTTCGAATCCCGGGAACGGAATTTATGTTTTATTCAATGACGCTTTATAATGATTCTCTTAATGTGTTGTGTGAGAGTATTTATGAACATACAGGCAAATTAATCATGATTATTCTATATGTCCATATTTCCCTTTTTAAACTGATAAAATAAAACAGAGGTGTATGTGTATGATCCATTGTAAATTTGTTTGGCAAGATTACATAAACTAAACTTGAGAACAATGAAGGAGAACTCTTATTACTGAAAGTAGAATCTCTTTTTCTGTAGATGAAGCAAACGATGTGCGAATTTAGAAGAACAAATAATCACACTTGAACATGGTTTCCGGGAGTACAATAACAGCTTGGCGAATTTAGAAGTTGTTTGAGTGAGATAAGCTAGATGAAGTAACAGAATTTCTGCCAGCATCGGTAAATGAGAGTCACCTACCTATGAAAAGGGCCTCACATTGATTATGTTGTATGTGGAGGTTTGAATTATCTGATGCGAAGTGTGATACAAGTTCTAGTAACTGAACCAATTCAAGGTCTATTCATATTATGTCTCTAAACATTCTGATCGCAACATCATTATTGTCTGTAAATATATTTGGACTAGACACCAAACCGTGACTCACATACGAACACGCGTAAATCAAAATGTAAAGGAAACAGACTATAAATATAGGAAGTCCCTTGACACAAGAACCGCAATGATACGATTTTCGTGAATTGTTTTCCACTTCAATTATTCCGGTCGTCTCTCTATTTAATATATCAAGACATGGTAGTGAACTGAATTCAATGTCGCCCTTTTATAAGCAAACACGATTATGTTCTTTCTATTAAAAGCGTTGTTGGACAATTCTAACACTTAATATGTGCACCCACTTCAATTTCCTTGCTAAAATACGCTTATATAGACCTTTCCCACAACTAGGTTATTTCCCTTGGCGAGTTATCTTTATTTGCTGTTAATGCACATGCGCAAAAATATTGTTAACTTCCGAGGACTATCTTTTCAAATCTTCACACTCTATTGACTACTTGAAAAATCTACTGATAAACGATGAAAGCGAAGAAAAGGTCTTTGAAGGGAATTTACCGTGGCAAAGTTATTGATGCGACGACTGTATCGCTTCCACTATTTCCACAGAATAAGCGTGTTAAACGAGTGTGGATACAACAATATCGTACGGTGAAGAAAGCTTTTCAGTTGAATGAAAACAAAGCATATGTTGATCGAATTGGACCGTCTATAGTCCATACTCTGCCCTCTAGATTAACAACTGCTTCAGGGATTGAAAAACATATTTCCAAGCTCAGTAAGTGTTTTATACAAATTTCCTTTAATTTTTAAGATTCTTTGATATTACACCTTAAAGATACACATTTGCTTTTGTGAATGTTGAACATTCAAACGAGTCTGGTGAAGATCTATTAAACAATATTTACACAAGCTTGTTAACCCTTTCCCACATACAACAAATCTGCAGCAGACGACTTTGAAAGCATCTACTCAAGATACAGAATATCTCTAGAAATGAAGGTATAATTACCGGAAAATATTGAAACATAATGGCAAAAGGAGAAATGTTTTCAAAAGTCGTCGGTGTCTGCTGCAGATGCGTCAAAATGCAGCTATTGGTGGTAAAGGGTTAAAACGTCTGTCAACTTACAATATTATAAGATGGAGCAAATGTACATGTAGACGGATCTAAACCTTTAATGTAAAGAAACTTTTCTTAGTGATTGGCTCAATTCATGGTCTTACTCAATGTGTTATTTACTATTAATTTTAGATTCTGGATGACAAAGAACAAGGCTATGGATATGCATTACTATGGAGTTAAAGTATCCATAGTCAATCATTATCTATACAAGAATACATGAGTACATTACATACTAAGGTGTTGTATTCCTATATAGATTGACTATGGATATTCATGACTATGGCGTTAGAGTAGCCATAGTCGATCTATACAAGAATACATCAGTGCATTAAATACTTAGTTATTTTCTGATCTGCCCTGTTATTGTAGATATGTTAAACGTGTTGTGTGTATATGTGTGTATGAATTGTTTGTTTCTTTGAATGTTTCTAGTAAATTTAGAGTTGAAAAACGCTTGACAACTATTTCTTTCAGCTACATAATTGCAAGTCAAGATGTTATGTCTTATTTATCATTTTAACTTAAGACGAATAACAGTCAAATCGTATATATCGTCGACTGTATTTTACCACATGGCCGATAAATATCACATTTACTCCCATCTGTATGTGTAAGTTTGTAATTGGGAGTTTCTTCTTTCAGGACAATGACCATGATATTTCTGGTATTCCCCGATGCAGTCTTATTGTAAATGGTGATGAATACTCGAATCGATAGCTTTACTCTGTTTGTTAAAGTGGTGAAGAGATCTTGCAAATATATGTAGTGACAAGGGAGGTAAGTCGCAAAGGATTTCCGTTGCAGACAGTATTGAATTTGAGGTAGGGGATGACAAGCGAGAACAGGAAAAGAGCTCGAGCCACACAAAAAAGCGTCCACGTATCTCTGGTTTAGACGTAATGGGGACGAAATGGCAGGCAATGTAGACTTGGTATTGTTTAATCACCAATTATCTACAAACAGATATTGACAATGTGAAATTATAAGGGGCGAACATTCCAATTGTATATCAAATATTCTAATGGATACTGTTTTCAAATTCTAGAGGAATATTGGCTTACGTAAAACTTAAGTTTTGGTAAAAGAAATACCAATTGTCCAAAATAAGAAGCATAATATGATGTTTCATTCAAAACATGAACTATGTATTTTTCATGATCAGTATCAAAAGTATTCAAAATGTTGATAAACAGTTATTTTCCGAATACATTTTTGACCCAGAATCTTTAAAAGTATATATTTGTGTTCAGTTTTAACTACTTCAGTCCTCAGGCAATATGTTTCCAGTGAAATTAAAATTCTGGGAAACTACGAGTTGAAATGGTTGCTCCTTAAGCTTGAACTTTGTTATAATTTAAACTTAAAAAAGGGTAATAGGTTAAAGGTCAATATCTGTTTCTCCTTACATCACCAAAGGAGCCCGATGCAAGAAGGCCAACAAGCAGGACTGTAGCTGCTAAAAACACCACTACATGGGATAGCTGGATATTCTGACCAAGTGCACGGCGCAATCCGAAAAGAAGATCAACTAATATTTTGTTTAATGCATCTGTTGGATTGTTCAATGGGGGCGCTTCAATTGTGTGTAGTGGCGTGGTCAGGACCTTCAGCAGTCTGAGGGCTTTGTTATCGACGTAAACGTTGTCGTATCCAATGGAATCATTGTAGCTCTCCCAATTCAACTGACTGTGAGTCGCCGTGCCCGTCTGTATGAAGGCTTCAGTGATCATTCTACTCACTTCTTTGAACTGATCAAGTGTGATCGTTTTCTCGGTCTCATTTACTTCGTTATCTTCCTCTGGATCATTTTGTGACTCTTTTGTGTGAGAATATATCGTTTCTATAGAACCGCCTGACATATCGGTTTGCACCTTGTCCAATTTCGTGACCAATAAAAAGACGTCAGTGTCATCTAGGGAGTAAAACAAAGGCATCCAATAACAGAATGGTAAGTTGTCATCGTTTTATCTTTTCTAACATGAATAATCGATTTTATGAATCTAAAACAGACAACTTTTTCTGACAAAAGGACGAATTACTCTTCATGTTTCCAATTCTATTTACTGATTTGACTTTAATTTATAGACACGTTTATTCAATATTTGAAAGTCGCCTGCTGCTGATTCGTGGTATATGAGAAAGGGTAAACAACAAAATGTATTTAGTCACAAATTCGTTTTATGTTTTTAACTGTTGAGATATATTAACTGAAGTTGACTCATAGTGTGGTCATGACTTGTGTATTCATTGTGCTACTATGTATTGATTGCATACATATTTTCCCTGTTAACCATGTTATTTACACTAGATCAATTACATGGAAATGATGTTCTAACTATACCTTTTTAAAATTGGGTTATGTCAAATATGACTTCAAACATCTGCTTCAAATTGTGCACCTTATCATCCTACTAAAGCTGCTGGAAAGAAATGATAAAATCATCCTACCTCACGAGGCACGCATTTGTACATGCTCACATTTCTGATTTCATAACTTTGCACGAATATAATAAGGTGGTCCAAGAAAATCAATAGTCGTGGAAATTGCAGTGTTATATCGCGGAAGCCACATATTAAAAGCATCTTTGTTCCATTAATGTATTTATGCCACCAATGAATAATGCAGAACGTGCACATGCAATTGGCATCGTCTAAGCCAAGATTGAACTACACAGGACCTTCTGGACAAACAGAATATTAGGCGACTCACATGGCTATTCATTACACAACCCCATTTATAGGATGAACTTGGCCGCCCTATGATAAGAGGATCTGCACCACCTACCGACGTACGTGAAGTTTAACGTATGTTCGTTCAGAAGTTGACCAACATCCCCCGGAGTTTTTTAAGAAACTACATACTGTCCATGAGATAAAGATGCATATTTGTGCTCAGAGTCAGATTGCATGATTGATTGGGGGTTAACGGCTTAACTTAATGCCGTTTTCAACACTGTTTGAGACATATCACGGCGGCCAGTTCACTTACGTGTTTTTGCCTTTATCACACCAGTAGTTCGCACAACCTACTTTTCACACAAGGGGGATAGAGACACTACATATTAATTATTGCTATTCCAAAGTTTGGCTGACTTTTAACCTTGTTAGAATTTTTTCATTTGATGTCATTGTCGCCAATTTGCGCATTTAGATTTGATAGTTGTGACTAATAGAAATCTGATTGGAATAAAATTTCAATTTAAGAAGAAGTTTATATTTAGGTAGGAATATTCCCAGTTTCAATCAGTTCGATGCTTACATGGCGTAAAATAACCGATAAATGAAAGGTCTAGGTAGAACATGAAGATGAAGAAACACATATGTCTCCTGCCAAAATGTCAGTACATGTAAGTGAAAACATGACAAACAGCCCGGGCAGCCAGTCGTACCAACGACGGAAATAACATATCTTAGTCGACATGTTTCACCCGGGATTAGAATAATTTGAACAATCATGAAAAAGTTTTTTTTAAAGTTTTCACCATTTATACATACAAGGAAAACAAGCCATGTTTTCAAAGGATCCGTATTCTTTGAACAATCTTTGTAGATGTTCTGCCAAGAAAAATTGTGCCAATTGTTTTGATAATGGATAAGAAGATTTTCAACATTTATTTATATAAGGAAAACAAGCTCCGCCCCC
Source organism: Serripes groenlandicus (assembly GCA_031761405.1). NCBI lineage: Eukaryota > Metazoa > Mollusca > Bivalvia > Cardiida > Cardiidae > Serripes > Serripes groenlandicus. The sequence goes on from JASEVX010000003.1 coordinate 140,305,597, forward strand.
TGGCGGTCAATTTTTTCAACGGATCGGAATAATTTGAACAATCTTGAAAGAAGGTTACCCAAGGAACATCTGAGACAAAATTATTTAAAAATCAGGCAAGTACTTTTGGCCAAGAAGATTTTCATAGTTTTCAATATACATATATGAGTAAAAAACAAGAGGGCCAAGATGGCCCTAAATCGATCACATGAATGATAGTAAATTAGAAGCAAATATTTAACTGCAAATATCTGTGAAAATGTGATGAGGAGTTCAAATGAAACTGCAAGGAGAGGAAACTCAGTTAAAGAAATAATTTATTAGTAAAAGCCATATGTATCTTGAAATCTAACAAGACCTTTCCTGATGCCGCTTTGCTGCCCTGTTTGTCAACGAAATCAATATAGCTTGAACATTTTTTGTAGAGAGTCACTCAAAGATTATTTCTGCCAAATTATCTTGGAATCTGACAAATGGATTATGGAGATGAAAGTTTTAAAGTTTCGGTATTTTTCTCAATTTCTGATGCCGCAGCAACAAAAGTTCTACATAGAATGTAAGTCTTTGAACAATTTTGGGACATTAAAGGAACATTCCTGTGAAGTAACGTTGAAATTAGTCGAGTGGAATGATAGGAGTTGTCATTTGTAGCTAAAAGTTAAATTTACCCCTTTTGTGATGACGTGAGGTTGCTATGTAACCAATCAATACGGCTTGCAAAAATTAGGTAGACGATCACTGAAGTAAGATTCCTATTCAATTTTCTTAATATTAGACAAGGACTTTAAAAAAAATGGAATCAGGTGATCTAAAAAACGCCCTCTTGCGGCCATCTTTTTTAAACGGATCAGAATACGTTGAACAATTTTAGTACAGGTTCACCCAAGAAACATTTGTGCCAAATTATTTGATAATGGACAAGAACATTTTCAACATTAATACGTATAAGGAAAACAAGCTCCGCCCTCTGATGGCCATGTTTTCAACAGATTAGAATAATTTAAACAATTTTGGTTGAGGGTCATCCAAAGAACATTTGTGCATAATCATCTTCAAATCGGGCCTGTACTTTTCGACAAGAATATTTTTAAAGTGTTCACTATATACATATAAGGAAAACAAGCTCCGCCCCTTCCGGTCATGTTTTTCAACGGATCAAAATAATTTGAGCAATCTTGGTAGAGGGTCATCCAAAGAACATTTGTGCAAAATAATTTTCAAATCGGGCATGCAGTTTTGGAAAATAAGATTTGTATTGTTATTCTTTCCCGTTGACATGGCAACCAGTTCCCATGTAATTCAATTCGTTGAACATCTTCGGAAAGGGACCACCCAAGGAACATCCCTGTATTTGTTTATCAAAATTGGCCAAGCAGTTTAGGAGAGGATGTCGTTTGAAGCAAAATGTTGAATGACGACGGACGACGGACAAAGATTGGTCTCAGGTCAGCGAAAGACTGAAAATTTACATTTGTTTGATGAAGTGAATGGATCAACTTCCTGCAACACTTCTCGGACACATTTAATCAGATTGTAGGGTATTGGACTTGTACAAGAATAGGCGAAGACTACCATGCTCATTTTATAGTCGTTTCTGGACGATCTGTATCTCAGAGGTAAGTACCCCAACCCGTTCTTTTTCTGTAATCGTATCAGTTCTTCCATGTTGCTATTCGGAGGTATGTGACCTGCAAGGACACCGATACAAATGTCTAGTTAAGTTTAGTTTAAATATAGATGCAGAGGACAGGATAAGGAGGAGTAAACTGGATTATTTCCAATAATATCTCCTTTATGAATGAACTAAACCGTATGACATGAGACGATCTTTAGGTACCAACAACATAAGGTTTAGAGGGCAAGTAAAATACTCTCCTTATCTAGAACTCTGTACTTGATTGCCAAACAAACATGTAGTATTTACCATTATTTCTATACATTCATGTTTCGTTGTACATTTCATTGTACAATTCTATCAAATTGTTATGTTTGTACTATCATTAAACGCATATATAAAACGATCATACATTCAACCAGTTGGAACACATTTCGATCGTTTTTACCATCTGTTCATTAGTCGCCGGGCAGAAGCCCGCGACTTCTATTTTTAATAGGTTTTCGGAAATGACATGGGAGGGGGGATTATTATTAGAAAGAAACACATTTAGATGTCTTGAACATATTACAATTGTGTTTGTTTAAAAACACTAAGTAATGACACATCTAACATGAAATAAATATTCCGATGTTTTAGGTATTTTCAGTTTCTTTATTTTGACTCGCATTTATGTTTTTTTGTTTTATTTACGAAGACAAAACAGTCCCTATTTGCTAGAATGAGATACTGTATTTTACACTATATACTACATGTAATCAAAAGGCTATAACTACAAACCTTTACGTCGCACAGTCTAATGTTGTTTACATACGCGCACCTGCTGATGAAAATGACGTCGAATATTCTCCTTCTAATGGCAATTTTAACTTACTGAATGTTATTTTCATGTTCAAAGAGATGTCTTGATTTGTGAAGAAGGCATTTTATAATGTTTATCCATGTATATCTAGAATATGAACTGTTTCTAAGCTAAAACTGTTGATCGCGTGACTCGCGAATACCAACTGCATAGATCAATCTCCTTTGCAGAGAGCCGCTCTTTACACTCACTTACAAATAGTAAATCATATGCGATTTAAAATGTTTATTTGGTTCGAAACAAATGAAGAAAAGAACAAACCGAGATAAAACTGGTTTTAATAGAAAAATTACTTTGAACGAACACTCTCTGCCTATAAAGAAAGTTTCAAGAACGACACCTCTGCGAATAAGAAAGAATCGGGTCTTTCGTACAAAATTATTTCGTCCTTGACAATTTTATATGTGTCATTTAATTCCCTAAAGGCATATTGCTTCCGATCTGCATATTGTTATGCATCATTGACCCAAGGGCGCTCATCATAATATCATTTTAAAACATGAGTAGTTTGTTATTTTCATTATGAAAAAGGAAGGAAAGAATTAAAATAAATCAACATGTTGTAGGGCTCAGTTTATGTTCGAAATTAAGTTTAAATTATACAACAATTTCAATGAGATTTAACTGTTTAGTTGATATTATATTTCGAAGGTGGTCTAATTTATAAATATTGAACTACATTTCAACATTTGTTAAAGTATGATATAATTAGGATGCCAAACTAATATCATCTTGAGAAAAAGAGAAAACTCATGTCTTCAGCGATTTAACCCTTATCTCATTGTTTTAAAGTAGATTGCTGCAAAGGTGTCCACTGTTGACTTTAATAGAGGAAAGGTAAAATGAAGTGCTATTGCATGCAAATCCTAAATTGTCTGTTTTGTGGTTTTATTGAAAAATAATAAAATTCAAATATTCTGACAAACATCTTGAAAAGTGTATGTGGAATTCACAAATCTTATAATTATTCCTTAATGAAAGCACTGTATACATACTAAGACTAATGATTGGCAAGATTACTCATTTCCATTACTGTTTATGATCAATAATTAGTTGGTTGTGTGTATGGTCAACCTACTTTGGAATGGGGATTGATCATAAACAATGAAAGGCTTCAATTATCATTCACTTCGTTGACAAAACAATGCAAGTTATGATACATTTTCACTTGACCCCACCCCTGATGTTCCAATATGCCCCTCAGTTGATAACTGTTTATTCAACTACTATAATGTTAGTGTTATGCATAACTGCAGTATGGATTTCCGGCGACATTGATGCGTTGCATCAACTTTCTCTTGTATCCCGCAATTAATTGAGTTTGTGAAATCCATGGTGTATAAACTCAGTAATACGACAATGGCTGTAACCTGTGCGTAATTTTAATAAATATCATGAAATATAAACACAATTGAACAAGCGCATTTGTCATCTTTGAAATACAGTGAAAAGTAAGGTCGTATTTGTTACACAGGTTGGGTAGTTGTAATTGTTTGTGTACAATTGTGTTCAACAGTGCCTTTCTCAGGGTAAGCTAACCTTAGCTCAATTATGTCAAGGGAAGATTAGTTAAGCACAATTCTGTCAAGGGAAGATTAGCCAGCACATACAAAAAAGTACAAGTTTCAATATGTGCAAAGTGTAGGACTAGATTATCCCCTGCATGTGAACATGTTTATACAAACCTTTACATCTCCCCAGAAGCTTTAAATAAACTTGGTTAGTAATTTGCGGAAGACGCACGCAGGCTGGTCTGGACCTATACTATAACACAAGGTTGTACCTCTTTACAAGGGAAGGCTCAAAATAATATCATTTCAAGGATCCGTGCTATCTAATTTAAACGTATGTTAGAAACTCTTTGTATGCAAATCGAGCTTAAATCATAAAATACATGTTGAAGGACTGTGTAACTCCGTTTATTATATACATGTACATTTTCCGGCGCTTGTCATGCGCAGATTAGACACGACATGTTAAAATTCCGTATTGTACACGTGTATAAAACGGACGCGTGACGTCAGACAATGTGAGGGCTACTTTCAGCGAGGTTTTCGTTTTGAATCTGCGCTACGTAGTAAAATATGCAGACAACCAGTACTATTTAGGAAAATCATTTATTTCAAGAAACCTCTGGCAAGTATTGTTCAGAAGACTCAGCTAGTATTAAAATTCAGGCAGATCATGTATATAAATTGTCGTGAATACAACGAAAAGCGTGGCTTATATAAATGATATCACACGTTATGATATGGGGATAAAGTCAATGGTGGAATTCAATGAACAATTCAGGGTTTCATTATGATGTTGATAATTTGTTTGTTTCAGTGTAATACCAAGATATAATTACAACGAGCAATCATCGAAAGTGTCATCTTCACCATAGACGAAAATAACATTTGCAGTGTTCATGAATGGTAATTTATGTCGGATTAACATCTAACAACAAACAATATGAGTATGGACATACAAACTAAAGGTAGATAAATATACAGTTTTTAATACTCTCTTTTTATGAAAATATAAATAGACACATATATTTAGATAAATAACACAAAATAGGATAATACATATTTACATATATTTAGATAAATATCAAGTTTTCAACACTCTCTTTTGATAAAAATACAAATCGACACATATAACATATACAGTATAGGATAATACACACATATATATATAGGATAATATACAGATACTGAAAATACTTTTAGCGGAAATAATGCATGATAATGCATGTAATTTCTTCTTATGCAATAACATTTGTTTAATCTATTTTGTCTTACTTCATTAGCTTTTATGAAGTATATTCCAACGGCATTTAATGCTTTTATATGTGAACTGTTTAACAACTGAATCAATTTTAATATACTAGGAATTTGGTAGTAATACGTTTTTACATATATATTTTTCAAATCAGTATTGGCAGGACAAACTAGCATAAAATGAAACTCGTCTTCAAGCTCTTGTAAACTGCAAAGTGATAACATTCTATCAGTTCTACTAATGTTCCTATGCCTTACGATTTCTATATGTAAATTATGAGCTTATAAACGTAATTTAGCAACGGCGTTCCTATATGATGATATTTCCATTTTTGTAAGGTAATCTGACCAATCAAAGCTACATTAAAGGTGTCTGAAAATAGACAATGAAGATTTAATGTTAATGTCTTGAAACCATTCACTTATATACATATCAATCAACCTATTACGACATAGAGGTACAAAACGTTTTAGATTAACTGTGTCTGGAAATAGCCAAACGTCATAAAACCCTGTATTTTGTTATATAATGCTTTAACCTTATTAGTCCAAACGTTTGAATTGTTATTAAAAACTATTTGATTCATTCATAACTGTTTGTAAAATACAATTTGACTTTTTCTCTGTGAAAATTAATACGTAGTACATAATTGTTTTTACTTTAATATTAATAAAGAGTGGAAATCTTCCGAATTCTCCGTAAATAGCTGCATTACTAGTTGATGTTTTTACATTAAATAATTTTCTGAGAAATTTTCTATGCAATCTTTCGACAATATCAAATGTGTTAAAGCACCAAATATCGTAAGAGTAGTATAATATTGATGCAACGAAGGAGTCAAAAAGATCAATCATAATCTTTAAAGGAATTTCCTTACTTTTCGTTTCTGCAAATAATTGGCCCATGGCGCGGGTAGCTTTACTCGTTAAAGTTTTAATGGCATTATAAAATGACCCGTTACCGGTGAACACTATACCTACATAATTAAAGGTATTCACTACCGTAATATTAATCCCCGAATATGTAAATGTACTATCAACATTTAATGTTCTACCTTTTTTAAATATGACTATTTTGGTTTTATCTACATTGACTGTTAGATTCCATTTTTTACAATACTTTTCAAAAGCTGATATTAAGTTTTGTAATCCTGCCTCAGACTCCGCGATCAAAGCAGAGTCATCGGCAAAAAAAAGTAGATATATAGATAATTGACCTAAAGTAAAACATTCATCCGTATTTTCTAGTAAGAACAGTTCTATGTCATTAACAAACAGTAAAAATAATATTGGTGAGAGAGCTCACCTTGCAATAATCCCACGTTACAGTCAAATAAATCCGATAATGAGTTCATGTAGTTTACACAGAGTTTAACATCATTGTACAAAGAGCGTATGATACTAAAAAACTTTCCCTTTACATTGTGTTTAATCAGCTTATACTATAAACCATTTCGATATATAGAGTCAAAACATGTTTGCAAGTCGATAAATTTACAGCACAGCTTTTGCTTGTCAGAAAATTGTTTTTGAATAAATGAATTTAGTATGAATATTGCATCGACTGTGCTATAACCAGATATAAAGCCGAACTGCGCGTCGGTTAAAATTTATATTTATCGGACCATGCTTTAAGCCTTTCATTCAACAGTGATGTAAACAGTTTAAAACAAGATGTGTTTGTGAAACACTGATGCCCCCGAATGGCAACGTCTAGGTCAAGGGTCAAGGTCGCCAGGTCAAACATGTTGGTACTGACAGAAAGGTCATGTCACAAGGTATACACATGTGAAATATGGTAGCCGTACCTGTTATGGTTGAAAAGTAGTGGTCAAGGTTAAAGTTTTTTTCGAGAATGGCAACATCTAGGTCAAAGGTCAAGGTCGCAAGGTTCAACGTTTTGGTACTGACAGAAAGGTCATGTCACAAGGAATACACATGTGAAATATGGTAGCCGTACCTGTTATGGTTCAAAAGTAGTGGTCAAGGTTAAAGGTTTTTTTCGTGCAGACAGACAAACAGACAGACAGACAGACAGACAGACGTGCAGACAGGCCAAAAACTAGATGCCCACCGAATCGGTGATTCCGGGGGCATAAAAACAACTTGTAAGGGTGATTCCTCTATAATTACCGGGATCTGAATGATCTCCCGTCTTAAAGGTAAGATTACCCCCTTGACCATAATTTGGGGAAGGTTTTCTTATCTAAAATCTAATTGAATAATGTGTGAAGCGGTTTATCTAGAAAATTGATACCTTCCTTAAAATACTCATATATAATATTGTAAAAGGATGGGGAATTATGTGTACTTAACTTTTTAACACATTGTCTTATTTCCGTTATTGTAAAAGGCGAATATAATTCCTCGTATATACATTCATTATTTCCTGTTTGATCAAAATCGTATAAAGAATCTTCACAAACAGAGTCTTCTCGCATTTGATATCAGACGCCAAAGTTTTAAAATGGTTATAAAATTCTGAGACTTCTATATCTGATGCAATATTTTGTTCCTTCTTTTGCTTAAAGAATTTCCAAAAGTCTCTAGGTTTTTTATTTTTTAAGTTTTTGAAGATCAGACGCCAATTTTCTGTTATGTTTACATTTAGCTGCTCTACAATGGTCTTTATAGTCCTTTTTTAAAGTAAAACAATTTCGTCTGTTTTCATCATTTTTTGCCAAATTATAGTTCGTACAGCTTCTTCATAAGCATGTTTGTTTATGTTTGCATGTATCATCAAACCAATCCTTCATGGGGTAATCAGAATTATTACAAAATGCTGATTTTCTTTTATATTTGACATGTTTTTCAAAATAGCTATATTGCAATATCAATTAGAAAATCCGTAAATAAAGTCATGTGACATGCTGTTGTGTAAACTACTACACAAAACGTACAAATTGATCCCTATGTTCGGGGTTCCATACATAAACCGTGAATAAATATAAAAATGATAAATTCTATGTTTGACACATAGTGTGTTTATCAATTCATAATCCACGACAAAACATGAAATAATCAAACTACTCAAGAGTATTGAAACTCGGATTAACATGCAAAGATTTTATATGTTCAAAGATGTTAAAAGTATAACAAAAACCATGAATAGTGGTGTAAGAAGGGTTAAGACAAATGATAAGCGTATTTATTCAGTTAATTTTGTCTCATTTATATAACTGCATACATAATTATAACAGAAATTATTGTTAATTAATAGAAATAGATTTTGAACATGTTAAAGGTTTTAAGAATAAAATCTTCAAATCAGGAAATTGAACATGTACGAAAATATCAATCCCAATTAACTTTGTCTGGAGCTATTTAACACAATTATGTTTCTTTACACATGTCGAAAACCTTTGCACCGAAAATCGATATCGCTTCACTCCGCTGTATGACTCCCATATGTTTAAGTGTCTGCATAAATGTAACTAAATTTTTCTTGTTAAATACAACAACATTTTAGAATGTGTTCGGCGGGAGAGTTCGTTACCTAAGAGAAAGATCGTAGGACAAGACTTGAAATCGGATACTTCCGCTAATATTGAGCAAGATTACATGTATGTGACTCGGGTGTCTCCGGCCATGTCACAGTGGCAACCGAAGTTCGTTCAACAGGTGAAGTAATACATTTTCAAAACTAAATCAAAACCGTTATCACTTGGCATATTTGTGTTTCCAGAAACATGTTTTAACAGTTAACAGCACAATTACGAAGTAACTAACACATGGCATTAGCCTTTTTTGAGTATTCAATCAAATTTATTGAACTATTTGGCAGTGCACACGCTTTTGTTTGCGACTGTATGTTCAACATCCGATGAAATCGTTTAGAACACAATAGTTGTTTGAACTTTGTATTGATTCGAAATTGAACCCGACTAAAATGAAAAGCAATTATCACACCCGTACATATGTTTAGTCAAACAGGGAGTATAGATACGTGTACAACCTCCGTGATATAACTGAAATTCTGTTTTAACCCCCCCCCACACACACACACAAATAAAAACTCCAAAAGAAAACAAAAACAAACATCCGTACCTCCTATCAATAAACGCAGTATTTCTTTAGTATACTCGTCATTCCTATCTTTCATACCAGCAGCATCAAATATATCTGGTAGTTTGTCCCGAACAGACTTCATTAATGTCGTACTGTCTGATATGCCATGTACACTGTGATTTTCATGTCTTCTTTGCTCTTCTCTTCTCTCAAAATCCGTGTCCTTTGCCCCACAATTCTTATAACTAACAAAAAGAGAATTATTGTTTGTTTTAGTACAAGATCGAGATATAGTTTCCGAGAAAACTGTTAAAGGTTTAACTGGATAAATTCACTGTTTTCAAGAATGAGTTTGTCAGGATATAATCCATTAATATGTCTCAATGATCCACTGAAAAGCATATAATCAAAAGAAACATGCCTTTTCTATGAACGGTTCTCCAGGCCAACTAACTTTAGAGCAATGGCAACCATTGTAGATCAAGTTCAACCTGCGCATCTGCTCACATTGATTCGCTGTGCACTTATTGCTATTTTGTAATGAAAAGTTTCAAGAAACTTCTGAAAAACAGTATCTTTTCGGATCCTTTTAGGCCATAAAAACAGTATCCGCTTGGATCCGATAGCATATATGAACCGTCCTTAAAAAACAGTATTAGTTTTGGACAAGACAAAGAGCTGTAGACAATCCATAGTCGCCTAACGGGGGAGGGCGTCAAATATATTTTAAGATATAACGAAATGTGATTTAAACAAGATCTTTACATTCGCTTAAGTTGCATAGGTTTAAATAGATGAAAGAAAACTCTAGGCGCGGTCAATTGGCCGGTCAAGCGTTATCTTAAATTTGGGTCAGAGGTCAAGGTGACAGCAGCCTAAATACAGTCAATGACAAACCCTTATCCAAATATGCATCTTCCTATCAAATATTGTGATGTAATTATATAGAAGATATAGCCCTTACTGGCTTTTTCTTAAAGATTTGGTCAGAGGTCGAGATCACAGTCAACCGGTTTTTTCTAACGACACACCGCCTTCCCAAGATGCATCTTCAAACAAAACTTGTTTAATCACATCGGAAATATGACCTCGGCAAGCTTTTCTTTACATATTAAAGGTCATACGTCAAAGTCACAGTGACACAACTTTAGTACACAACACTTCTTATTACCAATATACTTTTACGCCAAGTTGTCTTACATAGGGTCAGAGATCAAGGTCAAAGTGACCTAGTTTAGGTACGTCTTTTCTAGATGCATACACAAATTGGTAACGCAACTCTATGTGAACTGGTATATGAGATATAGCCCTGACAAGGTTATGTAGAAGGACAGGACGGACAGACGTACAGTAGAAGATCAAACCTATAGTTCCCTTGGACTCTCACTTGGGGAATTATAACGAAATAACATCTGACAAATACCCCCAAATGTATGATCAGGGTAACATATTTTTAATTTAACTGTATTTCTTTCAAACAACGAATGCTCGACCAAAGCTAGTCCCTTAACTGTATGTCTTACCATTTCAGCTGCAATGTATACGATTCGACATCTCCGAAACCAGCCTTAGCCCGGGGCATATATTCACCTATAATGACCTTCAACAGCGTGTTTATGATGGAACTTTTCCCAGATCCACTTTTACCAATAAGTAACACGTTGTGTTTCTTATAATCACGCTGGCTACAATAACTAACGATATCCTTGAATAGTCGAAAGTTTTCCTTCCGGACATCATTATAGCTACGTTCATCTGAAACGATAGTACCAGCGGTATGTTAGCTTATTTCGCGAATCAACTTCTCAAATCACAGTTACCTGATGGTGTCATGTCCGTTTCAGATAACGTAAAAATAATCATTGTAACTTAAGCAGCTTTGAAGAAAAAAGAGCGGTGCTTCAGGAAAGCAAACGTTAACGTAATTATTAAAGGTGTTGACAAAGACCTTATGTTTCGTGTAAGCACACTGGCTATAATAACGAACGATATCATTGACAAAACGATTTTTTTCTTCTTGGACATCTTTTTCACTACGTTCATCTGGAACTATAGTATTCGTACCAGCAGTAAATTAGCTAATGTGGCTAATCCACCAATCAAATAACAGCAACTGTGAAGTACATATGTAGCTCGTATTCGATTATTTGATTCATTACCATTTCTCAAACAAGGTAAACATTATAAGAATTGTAACTTAAGCAGTTTAAAAGGAAATAGAAATGCTACACATGTTCAAGGGATGTGGTCACATATGGTCTTCCCCATCTTCGCTAGTCAAGGCTACTTCGTACATTAGCATTCCCATAAGTACCCTTATCGGACGGCCTCTTTAGAAATTGAAATTCCCGCTCTGCAATTTGATTGGATGCGTAGAAAGTGTGACGCATCCAATGAAATGTCGTGTAACTAAACAGTGTTAGTTACAACAATTATGGCTGCCGCTTCCGTAGTATCCGGGAGTTGGTGGGAAAATGCCGTATTTGCGACGTAGTTCTAAATAAAAAGAGTAGAAGGACGATCTTTTTCGCCCCATTAATGTCTCTTTACGACTTTTTGAGTTAAGCACCGCTCTTTTTTCTTCAAAGATGGGCGAGTTCATATGGGATCCGAGAACAGCCCGAGTGCACTCGGAATCCATTTGAACGGTGATACTTTTAACCTTAGTGACGTCATTTTGACCTTTTGACCCGAATCCGAGTAACCCACCTCAAGCCTGGGGTTACTAGCATTTCAAAATGGCGACCAACGATGTTTCTACTCAATCGGAATACCTCGGTGATGAATGCTTCATCAATGGATGACGAAGGATTACGGAATTACCCGAGAGTTCCGAATGGTTTACTACTAAGACGAGGAAACACCGTTCAGATGGAAAGCATTAGTGCGCATGTTTTTCTGAATTTATATTTAGACATAATATGACATGACGTCAGTTCCCTATCCTAGAGAAGCCCATCTGAACTCGCCCTTTAGTACATGTATTATGATAAAAGAGACGGGGTTTCACAACGCCTGAGGTTTAAATGGCTTCTTCTTTTTTTAAATTATGTCTTACGATATGGGTCGTCGGAAGATTGATGTATTGCTTTAAATCTTGTTTACCCTTTTCTTACTATACATGACGTTTTTTTTTATATTACAGCTAACCAGGGACACTATGTAATGTAGTGTCCCTGAAATATAGTGTCCCTGAGCTAACTTACAATCTCTCCTTTCCCTATGTGTACAATATTTTCAAGTTTTCTCAATTATGAGGATGATTCAAAATTGTAACAATCTAAAATTGAAATCAGGGATTGTTTACAAAGTACTTCTATTTAACCCTTTACCTGATAAAGACATTTCCAAAATAACAATCCTGTAGATAAGGCAGAGACCTAAAATAACATAATTATTTCAGGTCTCTGGGATAAGGTTAAGATTTTAGTTCAGATCTTAATTTAATAAAATCAATGGTACTTTGTCTTCTATTCACTTAGCATACTACATTCAAATTCAATTGCTACACTGCTAGATGCGATAAATGAAGCAGCAAAAATTTGACTGTTTTTCAAGTTTTATCATTATTTTATTTGTCAAGGGGTTGTGAGTTCGAACCCCAGCTCGGCCAACATTCTTTCCGACGTTTGACAAAAGTCACTGTGACAAGTGTCATTCACCAATGGGATAATAGTCTATGTGGAAAAACAGTTTGTTGCTTGGAAATTATGTTGTGTGGAAAAATGGTGTGAGAAATCATACGAGTAGGTGAACTGGCTGCGGTGATATGACTGAAAAATTGTTGAAAACGGCGTTAAACCCCAATCAATCAACTTTGGAAACCAAGCTTTAGGCATGTATGCCAATGAATATCTGGATTAACCTGTATATAACCATTCTTTACCATTCACCATTAAGTCATAAAGAGTCACAGGAAACTGTACCAGTAACCATTTTGATCCTTTAACATGGATGCAATGGCAGATCTTTCTGTACACTTGTTAAAATTACATCAAAGTTGGTTTGCCTTGAACAGCTCATTTTAAGAATTCTCCTTTTCCCAGAACATTTCAGTGAGGCTCTCCAAAAAAACAACCATTAGGTCCCCAGACCGATGTAAAATGACTTATTTGCATCTGATCTCACTCAGCACTGTTTGAAATTGGATATAGAAGGTTCAAATTATGTAAATCTGTATCCACTTGGGTCCTTAGCATGGATGCATGGGCAAGTCATTTTCCACAGGTTTTACACTTTATTAGGGGTAATATATTGACAATATATTTTGAACACAATCATATATCCAAGTTAACAAATGTGTTTCTTTATGATTTTTCATTTCTCATATTATTTCAAAGTGGTACTGAATTAAACGTACAAACTATTAAACCTCTCCAACACTCTTCCTGAAGCCTCTCCAGCAGACGGCTTTTATGGCAAAAGTAGAAATTGCTCATGATGAGTTGTTTCTCTTTTTGCCACAGTGTTTTCAACTCTTTTTGCAGGATTTACATGTTCAAAGGTTTTACATATATTTGTGTTCATATGTTATCATTTCTGGTGCAAATTAGTTGTATGTTGGAAAAGGTTTATCATTTCAATATGTTTCAAAACGTTTTCTTCACTGAAAACATTTTATACAAGTTTGTTAACAATTGTCATACTCTTATTTTCATGTTTCAAAACGTTTTCTTCATTGCAAACATTTTATACAAATTTGTTAAACAATTGTCATACTCTTATTTTCATTTTGAAAAAGTCAAGATAAGATATCAGATTGAGGGTTAATCCTTATCCAGTATCTTATTCTATGCTATATCAACATGTGCCCCTATTCTTCTGGTGATGTTTTTCAAATAAGGATGAGCATTGTATTTGGTACATACTTTGAGAGCATTGTGGGAAGAGGAGAAGGACACATGAGATTCTTTCATTATCCCTAATTCCTCTGACTTGCAATGAGAAATATAAGTTGTGCTTAGTTCCTGGGTTTAAACTTGTGTAAGTGGTCACATCTGTCGAGCTTACTCTGAAGATTGTGGTCTTCTGACTTCAGAACAACCAAATCCGTTGGACCTAACCCTGAATTTCAGTCAATAAATATTTATTATGTATGGGCAATTATGATCTTTTTTTAACTATAGTGATCTAACCCATAACCTGTATGACCTTTTCAATTACACAATAAAATGAATAAACCTGCATTAGACAACTTTAACAAGAGGCCCATAAGGGCCTATGCTCTACTGGGATGGATCTTTGGTCATTTTCAATCCACAGCATGTATGTATGGTGAATATCGGATAGTACATAGAGCCTCTATTGTGTTCACAAGCTCTATTATAGCTATTTTGACAATTTCAAGAGCCATAATTCAGTCTTGCATGGGCGGATCTGGCTGGTTTGCGAAAGAAACCTAGCTCTCATCAATATTTAACTACTATTTAGGTTTAGTGAAGATTGAAAAGTAAATGGAGGCTCTATTGTGTTCACAAGCTGTATTATAGCAATTTTGACAATTTCAAGGGCCATAATCCAGTCATGCAAGGGCACATCTGGCTGGTTTTCAAAAGGAAACGAGCTCTCATCAACATTTAACTCCTATCTAAGTTTGGTGAAGATCGGATAGTAAATGGAGGCTCTTTTGACAATTTCAAGGGCAATAATACATCTGGCTGGTTTGCGAAAGGAAACGAGCTCTCATGGATATCTAACTACTGTATAAGTTTGATGGAGATACAATCAAAACTGAAGACTTTATCGCGTTCACAAGCTGTATTATAGCAATTTTGACAATTTCAAGGGCCATAATCCAGTCTTGCATAGGCGGATCTGGCTGGTTAGCGAAAAGAACCGAGGCTCCCATGGATATCTAACTACTGTATAAGTTTGATTGAGATACAATCACAACTTAAGACTTTATCGCTTTCACAAGCAATTGTGTACGGATGCACGGACGACGAACACAACGCCATGGCATAAGCTCTTCTGGCCTTTAGCCAGTAGAGCTAAACATTACACATATAGATCAGGTCATGGGTTAACCAATTTTTGTTCAAACATTATCAAATTAACTTGTATAATTATCATTGATATTGTTTGATATACAGTATCAACTGATTTTATTACAGTCAACATTATATGTAGGCAGGTTGGTACTAAATAAGAACGTGGTCTATGTGTGGATACTTTATTTAGCAACAATGAACACGGTCTGAAAGTACACAATGGTGTAATACAATTACTAACAAATGACTAGTGTAGATACGGATTTGGCATCAATGTATATCAATACACGAACATAGTATGGAATGGACATAATCAATTATAGATGTATCAAACAAAGTGATTTACTAGAATGTATGCATGTTTCCGTCGTATTTGAGATGTCACTGAACAATGGAGTAAATATACTAAGGGAAGTAACTGCTTACACAAGTTGATATATAACACCCGTTCCGAGTCGTACTATTCCGTACCTGGTAGCGTTACATCAAAACACATACTGATACATGTACATTATCCTATAGGTACTATATGTGAGACTGCCAAAATCCCAACAGCCAACACTTGCCACAAGCCCTCTCACCAAAATCTGCAAGTCTATATGCATAAAAAATGATGAGAAAACTAGTGATTAGTCATCCGTGTGGTTCCAGGAAAGAAAAAAAGAGACTTTACAAGGAAATATTGCATAAACTTGTACAAGGCCAGCAGCAGCTGCTGATGATTTATGGTGCAAAGTTTGGTTACTGTATGATGTATACAAAGACTGATTTGTTCATTCAAAGACGGTACATTGATGAGAATTATTGTCAACAATTGTTCTTTTTATAATTTATATATCAGACACAGAATTTAACACAACTGTAATCTTCCCTATAAGTGCAATAAGTAATCAATGGAACTACAGAGGAAAATTTCAAATAAACCTGTCCTGTTGTTCCGTTGTTTACTTATGCAATTCTTTGTATTTGGATGTAGTGAAAATTAGATTATTTTAAAATTTAGTACATTACTTTGTATAAATTTAAGTCTTTCCAAAATAAATCAAATTAGCAGTATACACAATTGAGAAAAACCCCATTTGAAAAAGTCTGAAATCTCCTTAACCGTTTACCTTATATAGACGCTTTCTGACACTTATGCAGTAGAGCGCTTTTTGAAAACACAGGGACAAAAGAAGAAATTGCTCAAAATGAGTAATTTCTCCTTTTGTCACCATGTTTTCAACTCTAATCAATAACTGCTCTTTCATTTAAAGGGATTTTCTTTGCTTTCGCCTAGATGTTTTCAAAGTCATCTGCTGCAGACCTACGAGGGAAAGGGTTAAATGAAATTAATTATTTCATAATAGACCAGAGAATAGAAAACAATGTTGGAATTAAAAGTGACCATCATGAGCAATGTCTCAAATATGTTCAAGTGTCTAAATCTGCTGTAAACAATTTGACAAGACAAAACACATCTGTTATTCATCCATTAACCCTTTCCCACTTACAAACTCGTTTACAGTAGATGACTTTTGAAAACAATTAAGCAAGAGGAGTGCTCATTATGATTAATTTCTCCTTTCTTCATTATGTTTGTCTATTCTATTCAAATATTGTCATTTCTTTTATCGAGTATATCGTTTTTGACCGTAAGTCTTCTGTTGCAGATGTGTTGTATTTGGGAAAGGGTTAAGGTCATCTTAAAGAAAATTGATCAGATAGTGTTTTCAAATAATTACACTCAGTCTCTTTCTTATGTTGGAGAAGAATAATTGATAATTTATTTTAAGTAAATTTCCATATATATATATAGATTATTTATTGACAAATACTTGGAATGGTGCCTCAAATATGATTGGCCCATGCAATCTAGAATAAACTTAGAAAAGTGGTAAAAATTCTTATAAAAAGAATCTAAAATGACTTAAATGATTCTGTTATTAATATTGTAACTTATTTCATTAATTAAGCATTTTCTTGAATAGCATAAATTTTCATCTAAGATGAATTTTAACTACCTTTGTAAAAAGGTAGTATAGTATGTACAATAACATAAACAAACATATATGTTTTGTAGGAAATTAGAAAATGTGCTTTAATGACTTAAAAGGAAACTTATCTTTCTTTTTCCACAATGTTTGGTTGCATGTATTGAAATGTGATAATGCCCCTAGATTACATGTACATATTTAATATAAGTTGAGTGTCACCTACAAATAGCCTTTTTTTTGGTACAATCATGTTAACAGAAACATAGTTAAAACCCCTCAAAATGTCATATTCCATTTTAAGGCTTTCCCACTTGCAAGCTCATTTTGATGTTCATTCATCTGATGACATTTGAAAACATTGTGGCAAAATTAACAATTTCTTTTTAAGAACACTTTCTCTTTTTTTCACAATGTTTTAAACTTTATGTATTCCTTGAATATACTTTCATTTATATTTTTGTTGTATGTGGAATACAGTCTGTGTGAAAAAGTCATTCCACAGATTATTTACAAATATGTCCATGCATCAAAATGAAGCATGTAAATATGCTATTTGTCTGTGTTAATCCAATGTGGGCTTTGTGGATGCTTACATAACTTGTTTATAATGTATCTGCAGAAGATGACTTTTCAAACCATTGTGATAAAAGTTATAATGAAATATTTCTCCATATTGTCTCAATATGTTCTCCTATATTCAATAATTATACCTAGATTTATGGAGATATTTTTGCTGAAATTATTTGGATTTTTCTGCTACACCTTAATCAGTCAATTCCCTCAAAATGACTATGCATATTAGCTCTCAGTTCACTTTCAGAAAGAGAGAATGTGACTTTGTGTATAAATGACATGTGTACACCATGACAAACTCACTCAGGACTGGCAAATTTCAGGCATCTTCTTTTTCCTGGTGGTGGACGACACATTTTAGGCTTTGGGATATAAATGTCTGCTGTTAATGGATCTTGATTCCCTTCTGTTGAACTGGTCAGATCATTGAAATTCTAAAAAAGAAACATGTTTAGAATAAAGCTTCAACTGCATTTACTATGTTATCAAAGATTATTTTAGCTTGTATATATATGAAAAAAAAATCAAATTGGCATTTCTGAACAGTGCTGGATCAGATTATGATAAACGTCTCCATACTCCATTTAAGTTACTTTATCTCATCAGAATCTACACAATTTTGTAATAACAAGCTTAAGTTGTTATAATTAAACATTGTGAAAGAGGAGATATACCTAAACAAAGCAATTTCCCCTTTTCTCACAAACATATTAAACAAGTAAATAATCAAATTATGTCATATGTATGGTTTTAAACTATTATAATTCTACCCGAAATGCCCCCATTAGAAGCCTTATTATACACAACAAATTGTGAAAGGGGATATAACTTTAAACAGTAAATTTCCACTTTTTTTCCTAAACATCAGCAGCATAGAGGTAATTTGTGGGAAAGGGGTAAACTCCAATAAAACAATAATTTTATAAACCATGTTAAAACTGATTGTTACATGTACTGCTCCATTCAACAAGATATAGTTGCAATGTTACAATATGTTTTTTAATCATTTAACATATGTCCTGTAAATATAAATTCTGTCCTAACTCTTCTACACTTGCAGACACATTTTGATGCCTTTGAAGCAGACAGCTTATGAAACTTTATTAAATAGAGAGTAGAAAAGAATTTGATAAGAGAAGACAATGCTCTTTATGAGCAATTTCTCCATTAAATTTTGTCACAATGTTTTAAAAGTCATCCGCTGCAAAGGCGTTTTAAACTGTCCTATGTGGGAAAAGATTAAACTTTCAGCTGTAGAGATTTTTCATTGTTCTGCTTAGTATTTGTAGTTTTTTGTCAGTCCAAGGATCAAACCACATCATTTCTTGAGATTTCATTATATTGTGAAAATCATTTGACTCACTGTAGGAATGAATCTACAACACCATTGGAGACATAATCTTTCTATAAACCTTGTTGTCAACTTTAGAATTGTAGACTGCTGAAAGTGTATTTAGGCCAGAATAACAGGTTTACAAGTTCAAGGATAAAACCCTAATTTAACACATAATATATGCTGAGGAATTTACATGATATATAATATTCCTGTTTTATATCTAGTTTGATGTAATACCATTTACTGTTTGACAATGGTTGTAACTGTAAAATATTTCTGTAGTCAATCACATAAATTGCAAAAAAGAAGAAATTATACTGGAAATAACAGTGGGATTCATTGAAGGAACTTAGTATATCAATAGGGTTCCATATCAACGATCCTAACTTTAACCCAACATAGACAATTATACTATGTAACAGCTGGTGGGTGAGGAATACATAAACCTGCAATGTCAGTGCTAGTTTGCCAATAATTATGAGCTGTTTGCATTGTATAAATACATTACGATGCAATATTTACTCTAATAACATATAGATAATCATATGTCTGCTTAGGCAATATAATTACATACCATTGAATGACTGTGTGGGCTTCATCCACGACAAATAATCCCAGTCTTTCCTGATAATTTCAGTCAACATTATAGTTCGCCATCTCCCTAAAAAAGCTGCCGGGCTTCCAAAAACTCAATGTTTGTTACCGATCATTCTATTGGACGATGAACGTTTCCGAATTGGGATGGTAGCCATGTTTTTCAACGGATCGAAAACATTTGAACAATCTTGGTAGAAGGTCACCCAAATAAAATATTTGCCAAATTATTTTCAAATCATGCCAGTACTTTTAGATGAGAAGATGTTTAAGAATCAGCCAAAATCTTTTGGTAAAGAAGATTTTCGATTTTTTCACTATACACTTATAAGGAAAACAATACCCTGTCGGCCAAGTTTTTCAACAGATTGTTATAATTTGAACAATATGGTAGAGGGTCATCCAAAGAACAATTGTGCTAATTATTTTTTTAAATCTGATTATTAGTTTTCGACAAGAAGATTTTTAAAGTTTAGAGTTTCGCATTGAATTTAACGATTTGAATAACTTTGAAATGGGACCACCCAAGGAACATCCCTGTAAAGTTTGATCAATATTAGCGGTTAATGAGGAGATGTCGTTTGAAGCAAAATATTGACGGACAAAGACCGGTCACCATAACTCACTCTGAGCATCTGGCTCAGATGAGCTGAAACGAGATATTGTTAGTAAAGAGGTCAAGTGATGCTGATCAAATCAATGGCGGAGTATTAAGGTTGCAAGATTTGTTTCCAAAAGCTTCATATGGTTACCAACTATCAACAGTTTTGTTTGAACGAAAGATATTTAATAAATATTCCAATTACAGTGTAAAATACTGTTTTACGTCATACTTTTATTATACAGTCGATGAGGAATACGTAGTGCTACATACCACATACATTCATGCTGGGATTTGCGATAATTGTCACTCCCGGGGCGGACCCAGTCGTGAACAAAGGTGCATCATTTGAACAATATTTATTGAGGATAACGACATGATTCTAGACCACATTTTCGTACTTGCCTTTTTATTTCTAGACTGGTGTTAAGTTCACCTTACGTATCCAATTTTGGGCAAAATTAAACATCCGTTTTGTGTGTACGAGGTTTGGAGACGTTACAAAACTAATACACATAAACGTTTGTTATAGTGATTTTTTATTGTTAAAATTCATTAGAAAAATTCGTATCTCATATACAGACAAATGTTACTATATCTGTTACAGACAACATTAGAACACATTGTTGGAAAATGACAAATTGGCTATGGTGAGCAGTTTCTCCTTTTCCTGCAATGCGTCCTGCTCTATATTTACATAACATTTAGAAAATACAAGCTTTCCCCCATGTGTTCAGAGGCGTTTACTACAGGTTTGTTCTATCGATCAACTGGTTTAATTACCCCCTTTATTAATTTCAAGATAGTTTTTACCACTAGTGAACAGTACGTTTATCCGGATTCATCTATATCCAACTATATGTATCAAACCGAAATATGTGGGTACTCATGTTACGAGCTGCAGTGATTTGTAAAAGGAATCCGCCGTGGCTAGCGTCGTGGATTTGGAAACGGGCGGCCCGGGTTGGATCCCCAATCACGGTGGAGTGCCCTTGCCGTGTACTGGTTTGTTTATCAAGGGATCATGCATAAGTGAACTGTCGCCGTGATAAAACTGAAACAATGTTGACAATGGCGTAAAACCGCGATAAAACAATTGTTTTTTTGTCTTAAAACTATTTAGTGTTAAGGATAACGGTCTCAATATATAAACTCATGTCCGGAACATTAGAGTGTATGTATATATGAGCAATTTCTCCTTTTGTGGGGGAATGTGAATGAACTTGTTTTGAATTATGTGTGATGCAAAGGCACAAAAGAGTCAGGAACGGTTTATCCATGTGTATTGTTTATTCATTTTAGCGGATGTATATTTTAAGTCAACATTGTGTTTATTATATATGCTTTTTATTGACAATCAACTGACATCATAATACAGAATTACTGTATCTGATGATCATTTGAATGCACTGTTGAAAATGATGTATATATATTCAAAAGGAATCAGAAAATATGCCATTATACCATAAAATATGGCATTTCTGAACAGTGTATGTTTAAACAGTTCTAGTTCGAACAATGAGGGCAAACTAATGAAAGTGGAATCGTTCTCGGTGCAATATTTTCAAAACCGTCTGCTGTGGTCAATTCTTATCAGAAATCTTTTTAGTAACATCTCGATTCCTCCGCTATTTACAATGTTGTCGTGTTTAATTCATATGTGTATTCATGACGGATCTTCATCGCATCGTAATTAAATTATAAAAAGAACATTGAAAAAGAACGCTGTCATACACATATTCTGAGCAAATTCAAGGTTTACTAAATGTGTATGTGTTTTAAACTGTGTTTCTATTTCTACGGGAATGGGAACATAACGTCGTCTGCACGTATCATATAACTATATAGTTGACTGTTGTTTGGTTTGCAGTAACAGCATGCTACAAACTGTCGAAAAATACTATTAATACGAAATTTGTATGTGATGTTGTTGTTTTTCCTTGTTGCGGGGGGGGGGGGGGGGGGGGGGGGGGGGGGGGGGGGGGGTTGTCGAACGGGAAGGCACACTATATATATATTCATTAATTATAAATCCACTCCATTGTCCTCGTATAGGGAATGTCAATGAACAATACACTCTGCTTATAAGTGGATTTCGAAAATGGTTAACGCTATATTTGGATAACGTTATCGACCTGGCTTAGTAAACATTCTAGCTTATCCAACGTTGAAAGTTTTAAACCTTTCACACATGCATACGCATTGTGATCCATCCGTATCAGAACACTCTTAACAAGAGCCGTTGGGGGATTATTATTCCACCGCTTATTAGTTACTGAGATATGGACTGTAATGTAGTTGCATGCAAAACATTAACCAGAATTTCTTAAAGAGTGATAATTTGCATTATATGCAGGATAGAGTTATCTTACTTAATAAATTGCATAGGTGTGATGGTTGGGAAGGGTTGTATAACGTTTCAATGGAATGCATCAAGTAGTTACTAAGATATGGACTCTTAATGTAGTTGCACTCAAAACTTTAACCAGAATATGTTAGTAAACAAGAGCCATGATGGCCCTGGAATCGCTCACCTGTTTTTTTGTTTTTACTTTAGCTATATAAGCCCCGCCCCCTGGCGGTCATAGTTTCCGACCAATCAACTTGGCTTGAAGGAATCTGATAGAGGGTCACCCTAGGAACATTCCTACAAAATTATTTGAAAATCGGCCTGACACTTTTGGAGAAGAAGATTTTTTTAAGTTTTCACAATAGCCATATAAGGCAAAATAGACCCGCACCCCCTGGCGTTCATGTTTTTTTACCAATCAACATGGCTTGAAGGAATTTGATAGAGGGTCATCCGAGGAACATTTCTACAAAATTATTTGAAAATCGGCCTGACACATTCGCAGGAGAAGATTTTTTAAGTTTTCACTATAGCCATATAAGGCAAAATAGTCCCGCCCCCTGGCGGCCATGTTTTTTAACCAATCAACATGGCTTGAAGGAATCTGATATAGGGTCATCCAATGAGCATTTCTACAAAATTATTTGAAAATCTGCCAACCAGTTTGGGAGAAGAAGATTTTTTAAGTTTTCACTATAGCCATATAAGGCAAAATAGCCCCGCCCCCCTGGCGGCCATGTTTTTGACAAATCAACATGGCTTGAAGGAATCTGACAGAGGATCATCCAAGGAACATTTCTACAAAATTATTTGCAAATCTGCCAACCAGTTTGGGAGAAGAAGAATTTTTAAGTTTTATTCATTTCGTTGCCATGGAAACCAGAATTATGCATGGATCCCAAAAATTGAAGGAAATCTGGTGAGGTTATTGAGAGGATGCTTTCTGTGAAGTTTCATCCCAATTGACCAACTGGTTACTGAGGAGAAGAAGTTGACGCACGACGCACGACGCACGACGGACGACGCACGATGGACGACGGACGCCGGACAAAAGGCGATCACAATAATTCACCTTGAGCAAAGCTCAGGTGAGCTAAAAAAGGCAACAATCTGCATCATTTGCAGGATAGAGTTATCTTAATTGGTGTCAATATAGTTGTGACATTGGGATGGGTTGTATAAAGTTTCAATACAATGCTTCAAGTAGTTGCTGAGATATGGACTCTTAATGATGTTGCTCGTAAAATTCAACCACAATTTATAAGAAAAAAGGGCCGTAATTTACATTATATGCTGGATAGAGTTATCGTAATTCATTGTTAACATAGGTGTGATGGTTGGAAAGGGCTTTATAAAGTTTCAATTCAATGCATCAAGTAGTTACTAAGATATGGTCTCTTAATGTAGTTGCATGAAAAACTTTGACCAGAATTTATAAGTCCAAAAAGGGCCTTAAGTTGTATAAAATGCAGGATTTAGCTATTTAACTTGAAAATCAACATAGGTGTGATAGTTTGGAAGTATCAAGTTTCACAGCAATGCATCATGTAAATACTATAGGATATGGACTCTAAATGTAGTTGAATGCAAAACTTTAACCAAATTTCTAGGTAAAAAAAGGGTCATAATTTGGAAAATATACTGGATATCTTACTTGATTGTTTACATAGGTGTGATGGTTGGGAAGCATTGCATCAAGTTTCAATGCAATACATCAGGTAGCTACTAAGATATGGTCTCCTAATGTTGTTGCACGCAAAACTATAACCAGAATTTCTAATTAAAAAAAGGACCATAACTTGCATAAAATGCAGGATAGAGTTATCTAACTTGATAATCTACATAAGTGTGATATTTGGGTAGGGTTGTATAAAGTTTGAATGCAATGCATCAAGGAAATACTGAGATATGGACTCTTAATTTAGTTGCACAAAAACTTTAACCAGAATTTCTAAGTAAAAAAGGGCCATAATTACATTAAATGCAGGATAGATTATCAAGCTTGATTATTTCTATAGATGTGGTAGTTGGCAAGCATTGTAGAAAGTTTCAATGTAATGTATAAAGCAAATACTGAGATATTGACTGTTAGTTAAGTTGCACGCAAAACTTTAACTAGAGTTTTTAAGTTAAAATAGCAGGATAGAGTTATCTAACTTGATACTCTATATAGATGTGATGTAATGCATAAAGCAAATACTGAGATATAAACTCTTAATTTATTTGCATGCAAAGCCTTAACCAATATTTCTAAGAAAAATGGCCATAACTTGCATACAATGCAGGATAGAGTTATCTAATGTGATGATCTACATATATGTGATAAATGGGTAGGGTTGTATAAAGTTTCAATGCAATGCATTAAGTAAATACTAGTTATGGACTCATAATTTAATTGTACGTAAAGCTTTAACCAGAATTTCTAAGTAAAACAAGATGTGTTTGTGAAACACTGATGCCCCCGAATGGCAACATCTAGGTCAAAGGTGAAGGTCGCAAGGTCAAAGATTTTGGTACTGACAGAAAGGCCATGTCACAAGGAATACACATGTGAAATATGGTAGCCGTACCTGTTATGGTTCAAAAGTAGTGGTCAAGGTTAAAGTTTGTTTCGACAGATGGGGGCATCTAGGTCAAAGGTCAAGGTCGCAAGGTCAAAAATGTTGGTACTGACAGAAAGGTCATGTCACAAGGAATACACATGTGAAATATGGTAGCTGTACCCGTTATGGTTCAAAAGTAGTGGTCAAGGTTAACGTTGTTTTCGACAGATGGGGGCATCTAGGTCAAAGGTCAAGGTCGCAAGGTCAAACATTTTGGTACTGACAGAAAGGTCATGCCACAAGGAATACACATGTGACATATGGTAGCCGTACCTGTTATGGTTCAAAAGTAGTGGTCAAGGTTAAAGTTTTTTTCGACAGATGGGGGCATCTAGGTCAAAGGTCAAGGTCGCAAGGTCAAAATTTGTTATACTGACAGAAAGGTCATGTCACAAGGAATACACATGTGAAATATGGTAGCCGTACCTGTTATGGTTCAAAAGTAGTGGTCAAGGTTAAGGTTTTTTTTAACAGACAGACAGACAGGCCAAAAACTAGATGCCCACCGAATCGGTGATTCCGGGGGCATAAAAAGGGCCAGCACTTGCATAAAATGCAGGATAGAGTTATCTTACCTGACACTCCAGATATGTGTTATAGTTGGGTAGAGTTGTATGAAGTATCAATGATATGCATTAAGTAAATACTGAGATATAAACTCTTAATTTAGTGGCACGCAAAACTTTAACCAGAATTTCTAAGTAAAAAAAGGGCCATAACTTGCATAATATGCAGGATAAGAGTTATCTAACTGGATAATCAACATATGTGTGATAGTTGGGTAGGGTTGTAGACTATTTCAATGCAACACATGTAGTATTTAAGTACTTGCATGCAAACCCTTACCCAATGTGTGACGACGCCAGGGTGAGTAGTATAGGTCTCATATTCTTCGAATATTCGAACCAAAAACTGTTTGACAAATGGAGTGTTTCTAATGATTCATGCAATTTCTCTTTTTATTTCAACATTATCAAAAGAATATACTTGTATGTATAGAGATTTCCCACATGTTGATGGCTAGATCAGTTCAAGGTCGTTTAGTTTAGATTTCAATTAAAGCTGTCATAAAAGATCTTTTATGCACAGGAACTTGCTCCTCTAAAAATAAATATGACCCTATGCATAAATATCAACGTTTATGCATAGGGCCATTTTTTGTTAGAGGAGCATGTCCCTGTGGTTTATGTCTCCAATGAATTGAACTGTAAAGTGGAAATTCCCGCGACCGAACAGATAATACGACGAACCAACAATCGATATATAAACAAAGCCAATGATGCAACATTTAAGACCCTGTGTTATTTCGCATACACTTTAGAATAGAGGGTGCAGTTATTTATATGTGTGTGACTTTTTGTCAATACATACAATACATGATTAAAATATTATGCATATATTATCGTGTTTTGCAAACGGCATTGGCATTACACTTTATACTGTGTATACATTTTGGTTGATTCTGCATACGGCATATTTGATGGTACATACAGTATACGTCCCCAGGCCTTTCCTTAAATTAGTAAGAAATTGCATATAGGGCTACACGCATGGAGATATATATTTGCTTTCCGCATACAACATTAATAATTGATTTGCAAGCACAATGGGCCTTAATAGTATCATAAACTTGCTTCTCCTTTATTAGGTAGGCCTATAAACAGCTTTTAAGCCAATCTATACCTCGTTCCTTTGGCAATGTTTTAAATAATTTAACGCGATGTATAGAAGATCACATATGACAATGTTATTATTAACTCAGTAGTTGAATTTTGCGGAAAACTCCATACGATATATTGAATTTTGCACATACGCACGGTATGAAGTCAGTAATTAAATTATGCATATGCCTACTTTATAAACAGTTAAGAAACGGCAATGTCTGTGCGACCGTCCGTGGACTAAGGACACCACTTAGGTGAACATTGGGCTTCATGACATTGCAGATCGGTTTTCTTAGCTGGAGACCATGGAACAGACGTACTGTCGTACCAAGTTAGGTGCTCGCGTAGTATGATGTCGTACGCCGATGTTCATCTTAGCCGAGAGGAAACACAACCTATCGGTCGGTGATTCAAGACACATGAACATAAGGGGAGAGTGGGGTCGATGTCACTCCAATTACGTCACACCGAAATAAAGGCAATTTTTCGCCGAAAAAAGAGTTCAAGCGCCAGTCAAGACGTTGGCTCGGTCGTTGCGAGCGGGTCAGTCGTCGGGAACAAGTCGGTCGTTGTAATTGGAATCGGGTCGATAGAGGTCAGATGTCACGATCGGGCGGTGCCTTCTGTGATGGCATTCATATAGTTCTACTATACGGATTTATAATAGTTATGTTTTATGTGTTCATGTTTTATTGAAATGCATTTATTTTTCTAGAAATAGAAAAAAACTTGTTAAAGGTTTCAAATGTGTCAATTTTTATTTTAATTCAACTTTGTTTCTTGCATAATATGCCTGTTGTACTTGGTCCTGCACAGAAATTGAATCCCGGAAATGATTATATATAAACAGTCTGTTAATTTTATTCTAATTATATAATGCATTTTTATAATAGATAAATGTTTTAAACCTTTCTCACACACAACAAATCTGAAGCAGACACCTTGAAAGTACATAGGCAAACACACAGAAAAGCTCTATAAATGTATTTATAATTACTGAAAAGAGTTGAACACATTGTGGCAAAAGGAGAAATTGATATTTTTGAGCAATTTCTCCTTTTTTCATAATGTTTTCAAAAGTCGCCTATTGCAGTGGCGTCAGAAAGCGTCTGTATGTGGGAAAGGGTTAAACATATTTTACTACCCTTATTGATTGAAATTCCTTAAAAATATCCATAAGTAAATGATGATGCTGATTCCGATGCTGGTGCTGATGCTGCTGCTACTGGTGATGATGATCGTGGTGGTGATTATTAAGATAGTGATTATGATGTTGATGATGTTCTACATATTCAGATGAACGAAAGTGTAAAATCTGCAGTGGCTTGTCTCGGGAATTTGGAACCGTGCGTCCCTGATTCGATGCCCATTCGTGGCGGTCACGGTGGGTTGCCCATGGACAAGCCACAGTTCATAGCCTAGTACTGGTTTGTTTACCCAGGGATCATGAATAAGTGAACAGTCTCCGTGATATGACTGAAAAATGTTGAAAATGGCGTAAAACCCCAATAAAACAAACAAACAAAACTAGAAATATCACTGAAGGTGATGAATACCCGCAGCTGGTGCCTGCCAATATACATATGAATGAGATGATATTCAAGGGGCCAAAACTCATTAAAAGAAAATTCCAGTGCAACACGTCGACAATATGCACAACTAGGCTTGGTATCAATCATTCTTGTGAAGTTATATTGAATTCTGACCAAGGGTTGCTGAGAAATAGTGTTCACAAAATATGGACATATATGTAATATGTATTAGAAATTCAAGGGGCCATAACTCATTTAAAAAAGAACCAGTGCAACACGCCCACAATATGCACAACTAGGCTTGGTATCAATCATTCTTGTGAAGTTATATTGAATTCTGACCAAGGGTTGCTGAAAAATAGTGTTCACAAAATATGGACATATATGTAATATGTATGAGGGTTGCTGAGAAATAGTGTTCACAAGAAATGTCCACAGACCAACAGACCAATGGACCGACAAACCGACAAGCGTGACTATATCTGGGGGTATAATAAACCGACACGTCGAAACATTGTAAGGTAACACTTTGAATACCCCATTGAACGCTGCCCCGTACTGACAGGACAGTTGTTATTGATTACACTTGTACAAATATCGCGACGTCCTTTTGTCTCGATCTAGAACTAAATCATGGACAAGGTGATAATAAACAAATGGTTCTCGATTCTACTAAATGGCGGTAACATTAAGAAGGTGAATATATTATCTTATTATCGTTATCATCACCATAATTAAAACAAATTAGAAACGAAAGTCGGGGTTTCATGTTACCTGCCATTCGTGGTTAGCCTTCATGCAATATAGAAACAAGACTAAATTGCTTATCGGAAGCTTGACTATTCAGCACAAGCTTTATCCGCAAAATTGTCAAAAAAGATTTAACTAGTCAAAAGATTTGAAAGTATTTTGCACAACATAAAAGATACCATCCACTTTGTAAACGGAGAACAAAAATATAAAATATAGCTTAAACTTACCCCTATACGCGCTTGATTCTGCCATTTTGTTCCTTATTGATTGAACTGCATGCATAGATTATACAGTATGCCTTTAAAGGTACTGATTCAAACATAACTCCATACAAGGCTGATACTTGTACTGGTTACTTAACTGACTGCTATCTCGAACGTATGTAGCCTACAATTCCTTTTTTTTTCTAGAATAAACTTGAAACTATTTCTATATTAGGGGAATGTTGTTGTTTTTTGTGAATGCCTTTTGTCCAGCGTCTGTTGTGCGTCGTGCGTCATCCATCAAAATCTTCTCCTCTGTAACCAGTAGGTCAATTGGGATGAAACAGCACTGAAAGCATCCTCTGAATGTCGCCTATATAATTCCTTCAAATGTTTGGGATCCATCAAGAATTCTGGTTTCCATGGCAACCAAACGAAAAAAGCTTCTTCTTCTCCCAAACCGATTTTCAAATAATTATGTAGAAATGGTCCTTGGGTGACTCTCTATCAGATTTCTACAAGCCATGTTGATTGGTAAAAAAACATGGCCGCCAGGGGCTGGGAATGTTTGCTTTATATGGCTATAGTAGAAACTTAAAAAATCTTCTCCTCTGAAAGTGTAAGGCCGATTTTCAAAAACATTTGTAGAAATGTTCCTTGGGTGACACTCTATCAGATTTTTGTCAAGCCATGTTGATTGGTAAAAAGGATTTGGCCGCCAGGGGGCGGGCTGTTTTGCCTGATAGATTTATAGTGGAAACTGTAAAAATCTTCTCCCCTGAAAATGTCTTGCCGTTTTTCTTATACTTTTGTAGAAATGTACCTTGGCTGACCCTCTATCAGATTCTTTCAAGCTATTTTGATTGGTCAAAAAACATGGTCACCAGGTGGCGGGGCTGTTTTGCCTTATATGAATATAGTCAAAACTTTGAACAAATCTTCTTTTCAGAAAGTGTCTGGCTGATTTTCAAATAATAATAGAAATGATTCTTGGCTGACCCTCCTTTAGATTCCTTTAAGCCATGTTGATTTTTAAAAGAACAAATCACTTTGCATATTTCAGGTTAGCGATCCAGGGCCATCACAGGGCCTGCTCTGGGTTGAATTTTTCTTTCGCCACCACTTTCGCCACATTGAAATAAAGTGGGCCACTTTCTAATTTTAGGAGCCACTTTTAATCTTTTAGGAGCCATTAATTTTCTCCACTTTTGACAAATATTTTAGCCATTTGTTCGCCACTTTTCTTTTATTTCAGGGATAAAAGGAGAAAGGAAGAAAAAGTGAGAAAGAAAGAATGAAAGAAAGAAAGAAAGAAAGAAAGAAAGAAAGAATGAAAGAAAGAAATAAATAAATAAAGAAGGGAAACAAATAAATCAAACTATAAATCAAACTATGATACAAATTGTTATTTACATTTTATTATGCCGTTGTTGTGGTAGGCAACACAATATAATAATATATTTTACATATTTTTCTGAACATTTTTACAGACAATATATACAATATATACAATATATACATTCATTCAATACAAAATCCTCCTAGCCTTAACACTGGACCATTTCCCAAAACACCTTTGGAAGTCAAAGGATGATTGAGAGGAACCATCAATGGAAATCCTCATGAGGGAATCAAGGAAATATACAGACAAGGAATTCCTCAGACAGGTTTTGATAAGATTCTGTTTTGGAAAAGCCTCTTTCACAGTCAACTGTGGAAACAGGGGCCACCAAAAAACGCTCAGCTGCTTCTGCTACAGCAGGATAAACCTCTTTCTTCCTAATAGCAAGATTAGCCACATCTCTACTATTGGAGACAACCTTAGACCCAATACCAACCATATGCCCAACATACACAACACAATCTAACAACTCTTCCCTATAGCCCTGGAAACCAACAGAATCAAGATAGTCAGAGACATGTTCCACATCATCAGACTTCAAAGAGTGGGATATCAAGGGGTTGAACAGATTGGACAGAGATGACAGTACAAGGGAGTCAGCATTATTAGAAAACCTGGAGTTAAGATTCTTTATCATTCCCTCAACAAACAAATCACAGACATGAAAGGTCTCACCACTGGCATCAGAAACTGTCTCAGAGGGGCAGAGAGACAAGAACTGAGAAAGACGAGGACCATTCTTTTTCTCCTTCAGTTCTTCCAACTTAGAAATTGTACAAGAAAGATGGGGTGTAACCTCGGAAAAATCCAAATTTGCCTGTTGGTACAGTTTTGAAAGAACAGACATTGGCTTAAGAACATCACAGAGATAGTGGGACACATACAATAACTTGAAGGAAGAGATTGGCTTATGAAGGCTGAGGAACTTCCCAGAGTTCTCCTGCAGGAAGACGGACACAACATTGGCAAAGTTACTAACAAAAGCATCAACTGAACCCTCAAAACTTAACCATCTTGTATGGAAAACTTCCTTGAACCGCGAGGAAGAACCACCATAAAGGGATTGAATTGACTCAAGCATAGCCATGTTCTTTGGTGACCTGTTAAACTACTTGTAAGTATTATTAATAATATCTTGAACCATAACCAGATAGGGAATTGAATCGGCTCCAGAACAACAAGCCAGGGCTAGACGATGTGCGATACAATGTGTTGCCAAAATGCCATTAACCTTCTCTTTCAATCGAGTGACAACCCCAGTTTTACTCCCGACCATGACAGCTGCACCATCTGTGCTAACACCACAAAGACCTGACAGAGAAATGCCCTTTTTCTCAAGACTGGAGGTAACCTTTTCAAAAATGGACTCGGCATTAGCCCGGGACAGGTAAGCAATGGACAAACAACGGGTAACAGGAGAAATATACCCAAGTGTGTCAGGCTGGAGGATCCAAACGTACAGTATTAGGTTCTGGTGAATACTAATATCTGTGCTCTCATCAAACATGATAGAGTACTTCTTACTGGATGTTATCATGGAGATTGTATCGTCTTCTATCACAGATGAGATGGCAGTCTGGAGTCATTGATCGATGTATGGTGACTGTACGATGTATGTTTGTCAACCTTCAAATCTGCCAGCTCTGTGACACCCTAAAATATGAATATGAATTATTAACCTTTTAAAAACATACTTTTGTTAACTATTGAAAACATTGTGGCAAAAGGAGATGTTTTTCGTCTATAATGCTTCTTTCATTTATTGATATTTTATCATAACTAGGACTGCTTTTTTTGTTACAATGTGTTCAACTGTAGTCATAATTCATTCAGTACTTACAGTCAGCATGATATTATCAGTAAAAAAAGAGATAGAATTAATTTTACTTACCATGTCTAACATGAAGTCATTCATTTTTGGGATGATTGCAGATGCTACGTCTTGCTGTGCCGCGAAGTATACTGTGTTCATTGCAGTGATAATTGCCTTCTCGTTTTTAGTGAATGAGGTCTTTGTTGCTGTGCTCATATTCAAACTCATTAGTTTACATGCTGTTGCATCTTTATGTTCTAAAATACAAACAGAGAATTAGAATGATGAAGAAATAAAATGAAATCATACTTTCAACATCTCAGTTTTAGTTTTGTTTTCCAATGTCTGGATATCAGCAACATATTTAATTATGTACTCATAACTAATGTGTCCTCATATAATTTCTCATGTCAAGTCTACATGGTAACTTAAGGTTCATCTGATTGATCCTTTTTCCTATGTTATTGTGATCAAAATGAAACAATGTAATTTAATCAACTCAACCTACCTTTACTTGAATAGTGTTTAGATACATTTTCTTTTTTCATAATATGACATCCAGTGGTAAAAGTGTTTTTCTTTCCGGCCCTTATACATAAGTCACAGAACATGCTTTTCAATTGAGAATCATATCTAAGCCATTGGTTGCCTGATTTCCACAACTCTTTAAAGTGTCTGATAGGTGAATTAACTGTTTTAAACTTTTTAGAAGGTTTTCAAATGAATCAAAAGAATCACAATCAAGTAGATGTTTCGAAGCCATTTTTGTCATCCTTTTTGTTTTGAAGTACTGTTGCACTTTCTTTTAACCCTTTAGCCGCGATATAGTCGGTAAGGACGAGGGCCATCAGTAAAGTAGTCCTGAGCTCGAGCCTAGTTTCGGCCATTCACTATTTATGATAATTGTATATTGTATCTTGTATCGGTACTTTCCTGCTCTCTTAGGAGCACTGCCTCGAGATACATAACTACGGTCTTCCGTTAGGACCATCGTTGTTTCGCGGTTTCGACCTAGGGTCGACAGTACGATAACGCGATGCGAAGGTGCGAAAACGCGATGCGAAACTGCGAAAACGCCATGCGAAACTGCGAGACCACGATGCGAGGTGGCGATATTAATATCGTACTTTCGCATCGCACTTTCGTACTATCGCATTGCGTTATCGTATAATCGACCTAGGGTCGACAGTACGATAACGCGATGCGAAACTGCGAGACCACGATGCGAGGAGGCGATATTAATATCGAACTTTCGCATCGCGTTATCGTACTATCGCATCGCATCTTCGCACTATCGGATCGCGTTATCGTACTATCGCATCGCGTTAGGGCCTATGGTCGACAGTACGATACGCGTTATCGTACTATCGCATCGCGTTATCGTACTATCGCATCGCGTTATTGTACTATCGACCTAGATATTACTATCGCCTCCTCGCATCGTGGTCTCGCAGTTTCGCATCGCGTTATCGTACTATCGCAACGCGTTATCGTACTATCGTACTGTCAACCCTAGGTCGATAGTACGATAACGCGATGCGATAGTACGAAAGTACGATGCGAAAGTACGATGCGAAAGTACGATATTAATATCGCCTCCTCGCATCGTGGTCTCGCAGTTTCGCATCGCGTTTTTGCAGTTTCGCATCGCGTTATCGTACTATCGCATCGATTTATCGTACTGTCGACCCCAGGTCGAAACCGCGAAACAACGATGGCCATAACGGAACACCGTACATAACACTAGTATAAACAATTTAATACGCCTGTACAGCTACACCACCATTCATTCTCTCAGTGTTTCATTGTCTTATTATTTATTCTAACTATAGAATATTATTCAATTGTGTTTACAGCTCAATATCTCAACCGTTTTCATATGCAGGAAATAACATAAGCCGTCCCGCGAGCAAACCAAAAGTTGGGCATCTGCGTAATGTATCGACCCAGATCAGCCTGATCAGACTGATCCAGGCCGACACTTTCCTTCTCAGGGGGATAGAGGTATAGAGTAATTATTCCTGAAACAGAGAATCCACAGGAGGCGAAAAGTGTATACCAGGGTATGCCTGCGATGCGTGCTCCGGCTGATCCGGGTCCATACTTTACGCAGAGTCCACAATGTTGTTTTTCTGGCGGGACGGCTCACATAATGTTTGACAAATGTTATTGCGACTATATACCTAGGAAGAATATAGTGTCAATGTCAAGTGCAGAAAAGCTAGTGTGCTGTGCCTGTAATTAGAAAGATGCTTTTGAAATGTCCCGCACGGGCTGTCGATCCAGGGGTCGTACGTTTGAACCCAGCTCTGCCAACATTATTTCCGATGTTTACTAAAGGTCAAAGGTCAAAGCATCATTCGCATTCCACAAATAGACTAACAGTATATGGACAAAAAAGTAGCCATTTGCTTGAAACGAATGCTGTGTGGGGTACTGGTGTGAGAAAGCCAGGGGAAACATGGATTGTGAATTGCCCGCCGTGATACGAAAGAAAGATTGCTGAAAATGCCTAAATATTTCAATTATAAACAAATAGTTTTAATCAGGAAAGTAACTTCTCATGTCAACTAAGTCATTTACCTTTTTTTTGTTGTTAAACATGAATGGTGG
This sequence comes from Serripes groenlandicus, assembly GCA_031761405.1. Lineage (NCBI taxonomy): Eukaryota > Metazoa > Mollusca > Bivalvia > Cardiida > Cardiidae > Serripes > Serripes groenlandicus. The sequence continues at coordinate 140,340,829 of JASEVX010000003.1, forward strand.
AAAGTGTTCCAGTCTTATTTAAGATTTAAAAGTATTACTTTAATATAAGTAGCGCTAAGTAGGGTTGGAAGAATTTGAGCCTGCATATCATTAATTAAAGCGGCGACGAACACCCCAAAATCAATAAAATAAAAGACATTGTTGTGCAAGTAACGCCAAAATCGAACAAAATATTCTACAAAAAACAACTTTATTGTCAATAATATAGATAAATCAAACTGCACCTTTAAAGCGAATTCATATTTTCTGAAAATCTATTTTTAGTAACAGTCTTCTTTCGTTTTCCTGTAAACCTGTTCGTATACGATGGGTTTTATAAGTTTCTAATGTGTTTATCTCTGGACTAGAAACACATTTTAGATAAAACACCAGAGTAAAATGGCTTCTAAAGAAAAACACCAAAATGGACAGGTATCTGATATACATTCTATAAAACGAAACTACAACAATGGGAGGTATGTTAACTTAACTCTGCGTTTAACCCTTTCCCACCTAGACGCATTTAACGCAATAGCAACAGACAACTTTTGGTTTTAGCCAGACCTGTCTACGTGCACAAATAGTCCGGGACATGTGCAGAAATTGTTTGTGCAAACAAAATAGTTATTTATGGAACAAATAGGTGTATTACAAAAAAATGTTAAGCATCAATTTTATTAATTTGAATAACCACTGATGAATTGCATATAAGTGTAACACACCACTTTAATCATACAAGTACAACAATTACTGCAAAATGCATTGCAGCAAAACAAGGTTGCGCAGTAGAGCGAAACAGTCTCTAGACGAAATATACTCGATTCGCTGAGTCCATATACGGATCATATTGAAACATGTGCAGTAGACGACTTTTTAAGCTGATCTGGGTCGATACATTACGCAGAGGCCATAGTGTTGGTTTTCTCGCGGGACGGCTCATATGTACAAGTGGTACTTAAAATAAATTATTGAAGTTGATGAGCTAGCCTAAACAACTGCGATAGAGCTAGTCTAAACAACTGCGTTTGAGCTAGCATAAACAGCTGCGATTGAGCTAGCCTAAAAAAATCGGGAGCCAAGCAAACAAAATCATAAATTACATTGCTATTTTCTACGAAGTTGTGAATGTTCTTCAATAGGAGACGGACAGCCGGCAGAATTAATCCGAATAGATCACACTGAGCCGGGCTTACGTTCCGGTGATTTGAAAGTTAACCCAACTTTATAGCAGGTGAACACATCATGGACAGTTTCTATGTAGTGAAAGTGTATTTTTATAATAAACTTCCAAACATTGTGAAAAATGCGGAAACTAATCGTCAATAGCCATTTCTGCTTTTGACTCAGTCAATGTTTTTAACACTCGTCTGCTGCAAATGCGTCAACATGTGGGAAAGAGGGGTTAAATTATTATTTATCGTAACATTAGTAGAATTAAACAAAAATTAACATTTAAAAGCCTTCAACACAATTATTAAAAATAGCATTAATTTGTTTTCAAAACCAATATACAGCTTCTGATTAAGCCTTTTCACATGTTTACTATTTGCTTGTCTAGTTTTGCTGCCAAATAGTGAATTAAGCACGTTTACAAATAAATGCAGTTGGAAAATATCTATTTATAGCACTGGGCAATCGATAAACATATTTATAAATAGATTGGAAAGCTCAATAAACCGCATTCGGCACTGTACATGTTCGGCCGATTTCGGTACCCTACATCATAGATGCGGATCGTATCGCGCAATGAGACTGCCCCTGCAAAAGGGTCCAAAGTTACATTTGTGAAGAGTAAAATTGAGATCAGCATGAACATCTGATCAGCTTGATCAATACCTTCAGCTCAACAGTAGCCTCAACACTTTGTGTAAGAAGTTTGCGAAAAGTGTAGATCTAGTACGTACTGTGGGTCTATACTGTTCTCAAGACCAGGCTAAACATTTTTACATGGAGAGGCTAATATCTAATGTTAAAGGTGCTGAACTCCAGATGGAGATCAAAATTTTGAAATGTTGAAACTTCTGCAAATATTGCTAATGGTGACAACATAGTAAGTAGTAAATAGTTCAAAACAAATTAACAGTTTAGCTGTCAAAGTGTTTCAAGGGTGATCTACCTTTTAAACAACAACAACTGTGAAATTATGATTAATATACTAATAGAGGAACTTAGGTCGTGTGAAAGCGAACAATTAATTAAGCAGTGTCAGTCCGCAAACAAGAAACAAATTAATTTCAATTCAATTCAATTTTATTCAGGCAAGTCGGCACATAAGTACCATTGGCCATTTACAAGTATATACACGTGAAGAATATGGCTCAATGACGTAAAATACATTACAATTACATAATTTATATACATGAATACAAAAGAAGAAAAATTAGTTATAATATTTCAGATAAGTTAATAGGCAAATTGTAGAAATTTACAAAAGGAAAAACATATTGAAAAAACTTAACTGATCATGTAATCAATTTCAATAAGTACATATCTATTTTATTTTTTATACGGTCAGGAGTTTAACAGACTGTAAGATTTCCAGGGATGTTGATGGAAAACACACAAGAAGGCTTTGAAGAATGTTCTGATTTCATTTTACAAATGCCAGTTATTTGTAAACTAGTAATAAATATAATTGGAAACTGACTCTTACCATGGTTGATTTTCCCCTGACTTTCTAGAAAACATACTCCACACAACAATCTTCCAAGGCAACTAGCTACCTATGCATGATCTGGCTCAATGTATAATCTTGAGGCAAAGATGAAAATACTATGCATAAAGACTGAGAAAACTGAACTTTATGACAAATGTTTTCAAAAGTTCCATGTATAAGATGTTTCAAGAGTGTTTCTACGTAAGGGAAATGAGTTCAATTCTGTAGGACGAATATAAATTTCCCATATAATTCTTTTCACTATTTACCTGATATGCTGCTTAAAATCACTCGAGGAAAGACATAGAAAGGTTAAATGGATTTTGAGTCAAGAATTGTTGACGCATATGCAGCAGACAACTTGTGGAAACACTGTGGCAAAAGGACCACTTGCTCATGATGAGCAATTTATCCTTTTGCCACAATGTTTATAATTATATTCATTAATTAAACTTTGGCTTATAAATGGAGAATTTCCTGTTTTTACCTCAACATTGACAAAGTTATCTGCTGCAGGTTTGATGTCTGTTGGAATGGTTTAAGTTAAGCCCATTGCCTGCTGTAAATGACTAAACTGAATACATTGTCAGAATGGTGTAATTAGTCCAAACAATACTTTCACTTTGAACCACTATCTCCTTTGCTGGTTTTCAATTTGTAAAACATGAAACAGCAACAGGTTATTGATTAATGAGTACAAGTGTCAACAACTGATTATGTATACATATGAAATATTTCGTTTGACAATATGGATAGTGCAGGATCTGATCAGACCATGGAAATGTGCGGCTTTTCAGAGTCATCATTGTTGATCATTTGCCTTTTTCTGATTGTTATTGCTCGATTATAAAAGCTTTTGAAAACGGTACATGGAGTAAATAACTTTTTTCATAAAATGTTTTCACTGGAAGCCTGGATTATAATGTGATAAGTTCTAAGTAAGACAACTCTGATTATTCCTCACAACATAATGGTTTCATGTATAATTTGTAAAGATGTTAAAGTTTAGTTGCTTCTTTCAAAACATGTTTCTGCTGAGATTTGGACTCAGAACTCTTGTTATACCTGGTGTTTTAACATTAAACTACAGTATAGGTTTTTACCGTTAGCAGTACTTCATGAAAATATGTGTAATTTCATTTCCAGTATGTAAAATAAAGCATAAGAGTTTATTTGATACAATGTATACCAGTTTTTACCATTTCTAATGTATAGATTACACAATTTCACACAGAAAAATGGAATTCACAATATATTACACAGAAAACAGATACATTTCTCAGGTATTTCAGTTATATGAGAGGACAGAACACCCTGGGTGACTTATTACTGACATTAATTATAAACTATTATAAAGCATTTTCTGTTGAAATCAGACCAAGTTTTCTACATTTTTCAAGCAAAATGTTTTATATATTTATTGGACTAAAAAGTATTTTGAGTGTTTATGGAATTTAAAAAGCGATTGATCGTCTTGATCTGCAGGTTTCAGTGTTTAGTTTGTGTTTACCTTACTTTAGTTTGATATAGTTATTATACATTGCCCTGTTTCGTAGATGGACCTTAATCGGTGACCTATTTATTTTGCATTTGCTCTTCAGTTTAAAGATTTATATGGCATCATTAGTTGTTGTGGTCTCAAGTATGAACATATTGCTGTCAATAGCTTTTGAATTGTTTGTAAATGTGGTTTGAATACATACATGCAGATCTCGAGTATTTTAAATAACCTAGTGAAAATAGTGTTCAAATGCTTAGTACAAATTTTGTCCAATCTGATATTAGAATTTGATCAATAAACAAATTTTGTATTAAATAAAAGAGATGAATCTGCTAAAGATTCAGCCTGTTGAAAGAAATCTTCACGTGCTTTACTGAAGGCACACATGTTACATCATTTCCGTCAAACAATGGACTCATTTGAAGGCATGAAAGTGTTTTCCTCTCTGTCAAGTTGGAGGATATAAGGCCTAAGACATTTACGTTTTATACCCAACAACCAGGATGCACTGAATCGGTCATACTTTTTTATTTCGACAAAGAGTAAGACATAGCTTCTTTTCCTGTTAAACCGTACAATGTAAAAATGTAAATTGAATGCAAATAAATTCAATTAAAGGTAAATTCAATTGGCTGTAATTTTGTGTATTTGGTACATTAACTGCAATATTTATTACAGATTATACGAATTTTATATTCTATAATCCAATTTAAAATAATTTTTAACAAAGGGATAAATAAGGGTTTATAGCAGGGGAGATAAATGTTCCTGAATTTCTGAAGTTTCGCTTCAGAATTATGTCCCTTGATAGGGTGTACCCATAATGCCATTCCACGTCAGTTTCCTTTTTCCTGCAACTCTTGAAGAGCATAGCTGTGTACAATTTATTAAAATTTAAAATCCAAGCAATCTGTGAAAATAATGGCACCCAAGAGGACAATAGCTTCAAAGAAGGTTGGAAAGGAGCCTAAGAGGTCCAGGCAGGCGACTAAGGATAAGTTACCCGTGGGAAACCAGGATGATTCAGGTGAAGTGTCGAATTCGTTAATTTTTCAAAAAGAAGTAATGGCGCCAGTAATGGAGTTCGCCGATGCATGGCAGCCGGTTCAGGAAACTAGTGTTTTCAAAAATGTAGGTAGTAGTATACCTTTAAAATTTAAAGAGAAAATTCGGGAAGGGCAATATATTGATATTGCATCATTGTTAAAGTCCACAAGAGAGCTGCAAGTTATAGCAGACAATGGTCCGGCTGGGGAGATTACAATACAAAATGGAAGATTATGTATTAATCAGGCAAAAATAGAACAATCCAAGATATGAATTGACCAGTGGACATCCGGTTTTCTTGTGTATGTCAGCATAAAGCTGGAACAAAAATTCCAGCTTGGGCCCAAGAACTGATTAAATATATGAGGGATATTAGAATGGCTGCCAGTAGGTCTCCTAGCTGGTGGAAATACGATGAGCAATTCCGTTTGCAAATTGCTAATAATCCATCCGCATCCTGGGGGGCAATTGATTCCGAGGTTTGGTTGTTGTATGTGAATGCTGGCAGTATTTACACGGAACAGTCAAACCATACAAGGCATAGTAGCAAGCCTATATCGTTTAGGAGACCTACACCAGCCCTTTCCGCATCATGTGATTATTTCAATACAGGAGTTAATGTCCATTTTTGCCTAATTGCAGGTTTATTCATGCCTGTCAGTCATGTGGGGGAAACCATCCAATGTCAAGTTGCAGGCAAAGCAAATAATGTAATAGGTTAATATGAATTAGGAAAAACACCCCTTAAAATATATCATTTACTTAAATCGTTAAAAAACTACCAGCATAAGGATGCCATATTCTTAACGGAAGGTCTACAAAATTGAGTCACCTAACTTGTCTAGTGCAAAGCAGCACCCAAATATCAGGAGGAAAAAACTGATCAAAGAAATTAATAGGGGTCGAATTGCAGGTCCGTTCAGTACTAAACCATTCCTAACCCTTCAAGTATCTCCGGTAGGTTTAGTCGCCAAAAAGGACGGTGATCATAGAATAATTCATCACTTGTCATACCCAGACAGCCAATCTATTAACGATTTCATTCAAATATTGATCAGGCAGCCGATCTGATTTTTAAGTTAGGTAAAGGGGCACTTTTAAGTAAAACAGATATAAAATCAGCCTTTCGATTACTTCCCATCACCCCATCAGATTTTGAATTACTCGGTATAAAATTTGAAAACCAATATATTTATGATAAAATGCTTCCTATGGGCTCGTCAGCCAGTTGTGCTATCTGGGAAAAATTTGCAGGTTTCCTACATTGGTCGATAGGTGAGAAAACCAAAACTAGTGATATCCTGCATTATCTAGACGATTTCCTATTTGGGGAAAAAGCTTCGAGTTCTAGGCCTGGCTTAATGCTAACAGAATTTCAATCAGTATGTTCAAATGTTGGAGTTCCTTTAGCTGAAGATAAAACAGTTCATCCTGCAACATGTCTAACTTTTTTGGGGATTGAAATGGATTCCGGGGAAATGGTTATGCGTCTTCCAAAGGAAAAACTCATAAAAACGGACGTACCCACGGACGGGTATTTGTTGGGTATTTTCCTTTGATCTTTTCTTGTTGGGTATACCCAACAAGAATATGGTTTATTCCGTAATTAACCCCTTTTACGGAATAAATAGCATTAATATAATAATGAAAAAAAAAGTACTTATCAAAGTGTCTTATAACGGAGGCGGGTGAGCTTTACTATAATCTTCGCCCTAAAACGGAAAACGCAAACCTATTCATACACTTAAATGGGAAATCGCTCACCAGATATCAATTCAAAGCCATCATGTCTAAAGCCCTGCAATTCACCCAAACAATCGGACACTTTAAAAAATCACACAGTTTCAGAATAGGCGGGGCTACACATTTAGCTAATCTAGTAACAGAAGAGAGTAGAATCATGGCAGCAGGCAGGTGGAAATCAAATGCATATACTAAATACATAATACTTTAAGGTCACACATACAAATTAATACAGTTGCAAGTTTTACAGGAATGCAGAGTCTGTGGTTGGTAGGTTCGTCAATTGTGTACTGGGCTGGCATGGCGGCAATACAGACGTTTGACCAGCACTTGGGCTTATCAGAGGTTTCAGTCCAGTGGATGGGGGAAAGGGGTATGACACTGAACACCCTGCATTCGACGCTCGACAACCAGTTCAAAAAAGATAAGTGTCCGACATTCCTTTTTATCCATTGCGGATCAAACGATCTAACCACAGAAGGTGTTTCAGGCAAGGACATTATTGAAAACATTAAGACCTCAATCCTTCGCTATAAAGCGTTATTCAAAGACATAAGAATCATTTGGTCATCACTACTCGCTAGGAGATATTGGCATTTTGCTCCTATCGGCTCAGGGTCCCAGATCGACAAAAAGAGGAAAAGGGTAAATGCAGCCATTAGATCGTTCGTGTTACACTCGGGCGGGAAAGTCATCATCCATAATGACAGTTATATTAAGGTAGTCGAGGCTAGTCTGCACTGGACAGATGGGACCCACCTGTCAAATTTAGGAAACGGCATTCTTCTAAAAAATTGGAAAGCAGCCTTAAACATGTTTTTTATAAGATAATGGCAATCTGTACCCTGCTGGTCAGTAGGAGAAAAATAACATTTTGTGGCGTGGCAAAATATGGTTCGATATTTTACCGTGGCGGCTATGGGGAGACAGAAAGCTTTTTTGGGGGGGGGGGGGGGGGGGGTATCAGC